>JAVQKC010180996.1:0-81215 GCA_036025475.1 Philypnodon macrostomus
TGCCCATTCTGTGTGTAGGCATAGGTGGAAGGAGGACATTTATTTATTTATAAGTAATTGGTTGTGTGATTGGTGTTTGGTGGTGGTCGGAGGGGCCGTTGGCGCAAACTGGCAGCCACGCTTCCGTCAGTGTGCCCCAGGGCAGCTGTGGCTACATAGTAGATTACCACCACTGGGTGTGACTGGAGGGAATGAATAATACAAAAATATGTAAAGCGTCTTTGAGTGTCCTAATAAAGCGCTATAAAAAAAACTTTATTATTATTATTATTATTATTAAGTAATTAATAATCTTTATCACATCTTTCAATTAAAACAAATTTAAACATTTTTCACTCTATTAAGCAATACCAAAGTAACATACGGAAGTGGGTAGAAAAGCCAAATATTGTACTAAATAGTATTGGGACTTCCATATAAAATTGAAAAGATGTGAAAGTATCTAGCATTAGCAGAGTAGTAATGCTAATGTCTGTAACAAATTGAACTAAAAAATAAATCCACTAGAGGGCAGTACAATACCAGAACTTCTGCTTATCTCATTTTCCACATGACTTCTCATTTCTTTTGCTGTTATCTCAAGTCATTCTCTTCGAGTTTCTTTCCTCCTTCCACTCCATGTGCCTTTCTCTTTTCTACATATGATTACTGCCTCAAATTGTATCAGAACTGCGTGTGATATCAATAGCCCTTACACGAGTTTTTTTCAAAATGCATACACATAAAAGTCCAAGTCTGATTGTGTAGTGGCATCTATCAGCACATACAAATAATGGAACAACAGGGGCATGCGCATAATAAATAGTTGGATACAGAGGCATGAGTGGTGCATGACACAAAGGACTAAATCTGGTTTTGTAACCCGACACGGCGCACACACTTGCAGTCAGTTGTAGTACTCATGTTCGTTTAATGAGCTATAACAGTAGACATCCTCAGCAGAGGCGTTCGGGTTGTGCCTCGGGGGACTCCTTGATTAAGATCGCCTTACACGTTCATTGTAAGAGCTAATAGAGGGCAGGGCAGTAACTCAGTGTGCGTGTTTGTGATGCTGTCAGGCCATTTGAGCTTTAAGACATGCCTGTTGTTCGGCTGACAGAAGCTACATTGTAAAAAGGTGTGTATTTGATTCGCTGATATGGTGGGAGTTTTTCTCCCTCAAGACTTGTTGATTGTGTCTTTGACAACAGCCACCGGTGGATGGGTTAATTACATTTTACCCTCTTTTGAGTAAATCCAACAAGTTATGTTAGCATTCACCATCTGCTTTTTACGTTTATGTGAAGAAATAAGATGTTTTATTGTATGTTTATGACCGTTCTTTACTACCATATACAAATAAGTTAATTCATCTTGGAGCTTATCCCAGCAACTAGGGGCCTTAAGAGGGGTACACTCTTGACAGTGTTCAGTTAGTTGCCAGGCTGACACAGGGGCATAAAATGATTCCTGACTGCAAAACCCACACAACATAACATCATCGCTGTTTAGAGCACAGTACCTGTCATTTGACTTACTAAAAAATTTTCAATCCTCTGAAATTCACTAGTTTGAATGGAATAACTACTTTGGACATGTTGATTATTATTATTATTATTATTATTATAACTAAATAAGGATTGAAATAATTTATCATCATTTAATTTCACTAGTTACTGGAAGCTTGTCTCAGCTGTTCAAAGTTACATTAGGTGTGTTTCCAGTACCAGTTTATTTACAGTGTGCCAAAGATTGTTTTGTTAGATTTACATTCTAAATACATTGCTCAGTGAGGTAGTTATTATGAAAAAAGGTCAGATCTAAAGTTCCTAATGTGCTGAGCTCATCTCATAGACCACGGTCTGCTGAGGCTGCAGGGATCCCATTTTGTGTAATCTCTGAGACATGTTTATTTTGTATCTGTGATCCCTGATATGCATCTATTTATACTGCCTGTTGTGAATCAGGGAAACCATAGCATCGACATCACCCAGCATGTTCGGAATAACTTTATAGTATGTCTAAAGTTAAAATAAAAAATGACCCCGTTCTGGGATGTAAAGTAGGTCGTCTGTAGTTTGTAGAAGCTAGGAGGGTGACTAAAGGAAGCCTCGACTACTAACGGTCAAAGTGTAAACCCACAAACGTGTATCTGATGTTGCTGTGGAGGCCAGGGGAAGGATTAAGTACAATAACATTTACGACAGTTTACCTACTTTACATCATAGAACAGGGTCAGATACACTTACAGACCTTTTAATACAGTACAAAATGGGCTATTCATGCTATTTTATTGACACTTTGATTGACATTAGGCCAGCCCGTATACAGCCCCATAGCCAATGTAAGCCTAGTAGTTCCTGGTAGTTTCCAAGTGCCCTGAGCCACAGAGGCCGGCTGGGATTCATAGCCAGGTTTCTAGTGTATTTGTGGCTATCGCAGTTTACACCCTGCCCTTATTTTAATCATCACATTTGCACTCCACTTTCATATCATGATTAAGTAGGCTTTTTATTTTTATAATTGTAACACATGCGCTGACCACTGCTCTGTCCCCTGGTGTAAATCTTTCTCCCCCGTCCCGAATGAATGTGCATGTGTTTTGTGTATTTGTTGATTGGGGCATCTCATCTTTCTCTCACTCTCATTTTAAATTGGGCCGTACCCCTCTCTTGCCTCTGGTGCAAGATAGTAGGGTGGTTTCTCATCCCGGCTGTGGCTTAGATGTGGTTGACAGATCTTGGCTTTATCTCTTGTGGTCACATTTGCCGTGTCATGAGGGACATAGCCCGCTTCTGTTTTGAGTAACTTGTAACTGAAGATACATGCTGTATATCTTAGGGCTGCACAATATTAGGAAAAACAAGTGATATGTGATAACTATGGGGAATTTTGTTACAACTGTATGACGGTAATATTTGTATATCTTTCATTTAGGTATACACACTATGAGGTAATATTGTATGTTTGAGCACCATGTTTAATTTTTGCAATATTTTGATGCAAATTCAATTAAGCAGAAAAAGTTCTTTCAGCCACATGTCAGATTAACACTATTGCATTTAGATTTATCGCTGCTGATATTGCATTTGTTTATAATTTTGCAATATATTGTGGAGTCCTAGTCGGAATCAAAATTGATTGAAAACTAAACCAGTGAGTGACAACCAAGGTTAAACCACTCCTAAACCCAAGCTCAAGCAAGACTAAACTTGAGCTAAACCAAGACTCAACCAGGTGTAAACAAACCGAAGACCATAAAATGTAATTATTGCGTTACCTTTTAGTTTGTATATAATGCATATTTCCAATACCGCAACAACTAAGTGTTATACAGTATTATGTATCCCTAGCTTCATGTATGTGCTAGTGTGCATGTGTGACAGGCTGCACAAGTGCTACCAGCTGAACTTTGGCCTTTGTTGGGAGACCATTTGTTGTGGATCTACTCTGTCCTGGTATGTGTGGGTATTAAAGGGGCTGATGGGCATTAAGGGGAAGGTGAAGGTTTAGGATTACACAAGCCCGGGTCCACCACAGATTGATGTCCCCTCAACCCCTCTGTGTTATTTTAGGGGCCTTTGTATATTAGCCAGATAACAGTTGGGTGCAGATAAATGCATTCGAGGAGGCACCTTACATGCATGCGTGTAGGATATAATACTTTCATAAATGCGCTGGTGCCACAATGATTTTTATTGCTCACTCGTACCCCTAAACTAATCTGACAAGTTTGTTTTAAACATAGAATAGGATTTATAGAGCACCGACTCAAAAGAGTTGGCGAGTGTAAAATACTTGCATTGTGATATTATTGGCTGTCAGAGTACATAGTCTAATACCTTTGTATAGTCACGTTATTTGTCTGGTATGGTATGTTAATCAGGGAGACAACTTAATATATTAGAAAAACATGTAATATGAGACGACTATGTTGAATATTGTGTGACAAAATTTGGTCTTTTTGACTTTTTTTTATTGTTGTGAATTTAAGATGAAATGCAAGATTAGATTTGGTCATGGAATCAAAACCCAAAGGCTTCACCAGGACTTCACTAGAACTCAACCGGTTCCACTATCCACTATTTTAAGTATTTTCAGATGTTGACCAAAGGATAATTGCGGTATGCATGTAGTTTTTCAGAATTTTTGATATTGGGTTCTGCTGATTTTGCAATAATACATTTGTGATATATTGTGCAGCAATTGAACATACCTCTAACAGTTGATAAAGTTACCATTTTCGCCTTTAGTCATTTTTGGTTTCTTGCACTCTCTCTAGTTTCTCATTTGTGTTTGTGTGTTGGTCTAATTGACAACAAACGGCCGGTGTGGAAGTCGCTGATTGTTGCGGAGCGCAGATTGGTTTCACCTTTGACCTTTGTTCTAGCATCTGACAACCATTAGCAGGTGTGTGTGCGTCTGAAGATGGAGGGTGACTCCTCAAAGCCATCCCGCTGTAATTGAGTCTCTGTCCTTGTGTTTAAAAACAGCCTACCAGGGGTTTGTAGTTGACATTATTGGATGGCATGCGGAGCTTGGATAACAGATCCGATGGTGTGGAGAGGGCAAAGTTTGGTTTGGGTTAGACCTTTTGTAAGTGAGGTCGTGTGCGTTTGTAACAAGGTCTAGATAAATATTGTTGCCCCTGGTGTCCTCTAACCAGCTTTGGTTTCTTTCTTGTCCCTAGAAACACAATACCTTCCCAGAATACGACAGTTAACTATGGCACTCATCATCTTTATACATATTGGCCAACTACTGTTTGTGTGTGAATGCAGTTGCCTATGTTTCCCTTAGTAATGGTGTCGGTGTGCTTCCTCTTAATGACAGGAGCTAATTTTACCTTTCTCCGAATTAGATATGAGAATACATAAGCCTGCCTCCACAGCGTTCTGTTGTGTTTGCACACACATTTATGACAATCCATGTCTGAAGAGATGAGGGCTGGATGTTTCCATGGCCCCTCCATAGTCTACTTAAAGAGATGGCTTTACTCCTGATTGAAGAGGGCTTAACAAATAGTCACATGGGAGAACTGCAGCTATTTTGGCTACACAAGCTTGTCACAGAGAGCTAACAGTGGATGGGACAAGGGTTCAGAATCTAAAGGGACTATAGTAACACCTACTAATGAGGCCATGTAAGACTGGACTAATGACAGGGATTAGCATTGATAATGGATTGATCTGACATCTGCAGTCCGCGCCAGGGCCACTGACAGAACTGTAAATGAGACATAATTAGGAAATGGTTTTAACAGCATAAAATCATAATCATCTGAACGTATTAATGTGATCGTTAGTAACTTCTAACATTTAAATGTACAACTTTATGTAACTGGACAAAAGACAACACATACACAAGTATATTTGCTCTTTATTATATTGGTCAAACAGCAGGAGGATTACTGACATTGCAATGCATGTCTGTTTGATATTAGCTGGCTGTATTAAATCAAAGAGTGGCCTCTCCAGCAGAGGCCATGGGAATGCAGCAGTGGTATCTGCCAGGACAGGTGTGTATGTTCATGCAAGTGAAATTATTTTAGTGAAAGGAGGATTTTCCTTCTGTGGGTTGCACGGCGGTGTACACATGAAAGATCTCACCAGACGAAGACACTATAAATCTTTTATGCATCTTGTGTTGGAGTATGTTAGCCGCCCTCATCCCTGACAGTAGTGTGTTCCTCCACAGGTGCTATTTCTGTCGGCCGACTGTCATCCCAAAATGCTTTTCAGTTGAGTGCTTTTCAAAACAATCGTCACTGTTGCCCTGAGCTCCTTTTACAAGGGCCTCTTGCTGCTGAGGTTTAACATGCCACCTCTGATCTGCTGATCAGCAGAGGCCTGTGCCGTATATTGGTGAGGGGAGTTTTGGATGCCCTTTTAGATGAGCAAGCATCTTGCTCATACCCACTTATCATTCTATCTTTATTGCTCCTTTCCCGTTTATTATCCATTTGTCATTCAGAAAGACAGGCCATTTCAAACCTATTACTATTAAAATGACAACTGGACAAGACAAAACATTTAACAAGCAAGCCAGGGACACATTGTGATGGGAGCAGTAGTGTTCAGACACTAGTGACTGAAATGTCTAATAGATTATTTAAAAACTGCTGTCCTGGTTAGAGTAGTGGTTATGCCCCCCCCTCTTTGGGTTTGACCATAACTACAGTCCTGTAGTCAGTACATAGTTATGGTCAGTATGTCAGGAGCAGCCGAGTTAAACACTGTTTAACTAACCCTTTTTTTCAAACCAGTGTAAATGTGCCTGCACTCACCACTGTGAGTTGCCATTAGAGATTCACAAAGTACTGTACATCTGCTGCTTAGGCCCTTTAACTGTCTAATTGACCAATGATTTTGGTCTTAATTAAAGAAGCTAGTTGTTGCACTTGTGGGAATTGCCCAATAACCCATGGGAGTCCTGACAAGCTTTTTCAGTTGTTTGTCTGTAGTATGAGTGGCATGTGTGGTGGTGACTTGTGCAGTCACCAGAGAGAAGACATACACGCATGCCTTTGCCCCCCAGGGCTGTGTGTTTAGATTGGTCTGTATAATATGTGTGTATTGGTATGTGTTTAAAGATGAGCGCCCGTACATACCACCCTCATGGTCAAACGACTTGTCTTTCACACATCCATTCCTTGAAGCTGTCTGTCCTGCTGTGACTGACGGCAAATGGAAAACCTGTCTAAATGAGTCCCCACATCAATTACATCAACGCATTCACACCTCGCTTTGTCGTGTCTTTCCCACATCTCTCTATTCATCACTATTATCCTCTTCCCTTTATTCATTCTGTTCAAACAAGGATCAGCTTTTTCAAGGTTTTGGACCAGAACAGGCATTAAAAAAACATTACATGTCTCAAAAACTCTTAAGCAACGGTCATAAAGAATTATAAAAATTTCCAGATCAGGATTTTCGTCACATGCCTCATCAGTTTTTCTCATTGTTCAGTTAGTTTAAACATTAGTGGTGTAGGTCAAGAGGAGGTTGACTGTAATCCTCACCTTGATTTAAGCATACATTGCTGTTCATCTGCAATGAAAGTATGTTTGGTGGAAGCACTTTGAGCTCATAAATAAGGCCCTATGTATCTTTCATTTGCCTTCTCATAGAATATCGTACTCCATAGTTATAAAAACAAATTTTTACTGGAAAATTTCCTTTATTCAGTCCAGTCTTCACAGCAGCTTAGCAACTCAGTATAGTGTGCAATATTGTACTTGGGCCCAGAGGAGAGTGTGATTGTGAATATGTGTTGGTGGTGAGACCTTGACCTTGACTGCAGTTCCTAATGGAAGGGCTCTTCCGGGTGTGCCTCTCACTCCCTCCACTGTACACTGGTATGTAGCAGCCCATAAAGCACAGTTAAGTCCCACTTTGGTTTCAGGGAGTGAACCTCTTCCTCACACTCTGAAATAGATGCGTCCTTGTCCCGATATGAAGCGCAATGCTGTGTATAACTGTATGTGGCTGTGGTTGATTGAGGAGCAGATTGCTGGTGACAGGTCACACTGCGTTCCGTCCCTACGGCCCCCCCAGATTATCATCCCAGAGCGTGCACCACTCTCCTCCCTCTGGTCCCAGCACCTGTTAGGATCCCTCGGCCGCTCGAGTGCCCCCTCCTCCTCCCGACACTGAGTGGACAACCGGCGTTAACAGAATGCTCTTGTTTGTCCGTCAGTCACTCAGTGGGTGATAAAGGCCATTACAAGTCATTAAGGTGTGCGTGTATGTGTGTTGCCCAGCTCAGATGTGTGTGGGTTGAAAAGACGCCTGTCACAGCAGGCTCTCATAATTGCCCTCTTAGCCAATTATCCCCTATTTAAAAGAAAGTCACCTGCTCTGCTGCACGGTTCACACAAATGCTCCAACGCTCACACACCCACACTCTAATAAATATGAGAGAAACGTAATGACTGTTTGTTCTTCACTCACATATTTGTTTACTATACTAATGCTGCACGTGATGCATTGTTTTTTGTATTCAGATTCTGATGCACACAAAAGACTTGGTGCAAAAGGTAAGAAACATAAAACCACTATAATATCCATATTCCTTTTTAAACAAGCAGAATCCATTACTATTTTTTTATTTCCTCTGATTTAGATGAATTTGGAAGTCGTCTATGGAGATACAGACTCAATCATGATCAATACCAACAGCAAGTCTTTGGAAGAGGTCTTCAAACTCGGCAACAAGGTATGTTTGGACATTTGATCAGTTAATTCATTATTTTATTAATAAATATATTTGAATTATATTTTTTAGGTCAAAGCAGAGGTAAACAAGCTATACAAACTCCTGGAGATTGACATTGATGGTGTGTTTAAGTCGCTTTTGTTGCTGAAGAAAAAGAAATATGCAGCCCTTGTAGTGGAGCAACATGGTGAAGGACGGTACACCCTCAAACAAGAGCTCAAAGGCTTGGACATTGTCCGCAGAGACTGGTGTGACCTGGCCAAGGAGTGTGGCAAGTAGGTCATCTAAAATACTGTATAAATCTATTAGGCTTAAACCTTTGAGTTAATAAGTGTGTTTCTTGTTCAGTTATGTTATTGGACAGATCTTGTCGGACCAGAGTCGTGATGTTATTGTGGAGAACATCCAGAAACACCTGGTGGAGGTGGGAGAGAAAGTCGCAGCCGGAGCCATTCCGCACAATCAGTTTGAGATACACAAGGTGAGGTATTGTCTCGATGGGTAGAGTTGTATGCCGGTATTTTTTGTTATATAATTATTCCGCTCCCGTTCCAGGCTCTAACTAAAGATCCTCAGGATTATCCCGATAAGAAGAGTCTTCCGCATGTCCACGTGGCTCTTTGGATCAACTCACAGGGTGGTCGCCGGGTCAAAGCAGGAGACACAATCTCCTATGTTATATGTAAGGTGTGTGTGAATGATTATGGTGATGATTATTTGTTTGAAACATGTATCCAAGGCATTCTAAAACATATTTTGTAAAAGTATTTCACAGTTCATAATACCGGAATACAGAAACACTGTTGGATTAAATGCATTGTAGGAATGTAACAATGTATCGTGCCACGATATTTCACGAACCAAAAACATGATGTTATGCATTGTGCATGCCACGATGCAAAGTCTATGAATGGCCAAAATGCACATCCTGATTGATCGAAAAGTTTCAGTACTAGTGTGCTCCTGTTGATACTGAGTAGTCGCGCTAATGCCACAACGCCAAACACGTGCATAATATAATAATATATAATTTCTCTCATAAGATGCATGCAATGCAACCTGTTTTTGACTGCTGGGTGTTCTGGATATCAGAGCTGCAAAACTCTTCCTCTGTTTGTGTGAGAAACACCGAGGGGCGGGGCTGCTCAGTGCCTCACTCGGAGGGAGAAGCATGCTGCGAGTCTGTGCACGGTCAATGTGGTGATAAAATAGTTCGCATGCAAGTGCTGCTACAAGTAATCTGGCAAAACTTCACCAGAACACAGAAAGACAATAGGCAGGCAGCTATCCTAGCAGCTTATACAAGCAGTAAACCCATTAGGCTATTCAGAGCACTGAAAACATGACCGAATGGATTTTTTTAGCCTATGTGTAATAAAATGCTACCGTGTCTTATTTGTCTAGTTATTAAATCGTTTAAATTGGGTGTTATAATTATTTTGGAAATAAATCATCATAAAATGTTTTATTTAATGTTGTGATTGCTTCGAAACGAATCGTGAGCTGACTGTATTGTTACACCCCTAATGCGTTTTTGATTACAACGTCTGTTTCCTCATCCCAGGATGGCTCCACTCTTGCAGCCAGTCAAAGAGCCTATGCCCTGGAGCAGCTCCAGAAGCAGGAGGGACTTGAGCTGGACACTCAGTACTATCTGGCCCAGCAGGTTCACCCTGTGGTGTCCCGCATATGTGAACCCATCGAAGGCATTGATAATGTGCTCATAGCTACGTGGCTAGGTAGGTTACAGCCAACTCCTTGTCAGTAAATGTTTGTAGGAATTTCTTCCCTTGAAGGTGTTAATAAAACTAATACAATCATGCTCGTTGGCCCATGTGAAGACAAAATTAGCGGTTTATAACTCAGTCACAACAGACTGCTGTGAAATTTTCACGGCAGTATTAATAGTACCTCGTTTGTGAAGTACAACTTACTTTGAAGTGATGATACTTTTTTCTATTTTTACATTTATTTGACTGTTAAGTCTTGGTTTATAGCCTGTTGACAGCTGAGACACTTAAACACAGAGGACTATATATGCCATGCCTATATATGAGAATCACCCAGCTATAAAAGGATTTTATTTTCATTTTTCACCTTCATATTCAGTTTTCAATATAGTTTTGTTTAGCGTTTGAAACTACAAAGCCAAAGTGTGAGCCTGTATTGTCTGTCCTCTCACAGGTCTGGACCCCGGGCAGTTTAGAGCTCAGCAGCAGTACCAGAGAGAGGAGGAGGCTGACGGGACACTTGGGGCTCCTGTGCAGTTAACTGACGAGGAGCGTTACAAAGAATGTGAAAGGTTCAAGTTCACCTGTCCACAGTGCAGCACAGACAACGTCTACGACAATGTTTTTGAAGGAGCTGTAAGTATACAGTGAAACGCAGTACAGTATAAGCTGTCACAAATGTTTATTCAATCAAGAGTTTTAGTTCTTTACAACAAGGACTGGAAATACTGCATTTATCATGATACAGTATATCAATGTATCATGATACTGTAACAACAGAGATTCACCATTCTGACTGTCCTTATACCAATCCCAGTATCTGGGCTTTGTTGATCGTCCAACGTTCAGTACAAGCCCATACAGTACATACAGTTTGAGAGACACATGTTTTTATTGTGGTAAGACTGTTGAGTAGAAGAAGATAACCTCAATTCATCCATGTTTTAGTTAATGGATTGAAATAATTGAGTCCACGTGTGTAAATGTGATGCTTCCATTTGGGTCAAACTTCCTGTGGTGGATTCAGGGGTTAGTCATCTTCTATATTGTGTCTGTGTCTGTATTTTTAGACAGCTGCCTGGCTCCAATACGGACTCTGTTTTCATTGGCATAGTTTGGACTCCACAACTTGAAAAGCCTTTCCTTAACCCCTCGTGCTCTGTAGTCGCACACTCGTCCATTTGTCAGGTCAAGGTTGTGCTTGTGTCTGTACGAGCCTGTGTTATCAGCTTGTAATGAATAACAGGGCTACAGCTTTTTCTTTTCTACCAGACGCTAATAAAACTGAGAATGCTAAGGGTTAGTCACGTTGGCAGCAGGAAATTAGTATTGAATTAAACACAGGAGTATCAAGCACACCAGAAAAGGATAGTGTAATGTTATTAATATGAAAAAAATGTTGGTTTGTTAATTAACCTTTCTGTGCAGACCATTTGAAATAGGGCTGTATGAGATTAGAAAAACATGCTATATGCATCACGTGGTGATGGTGGAATCATGTTGGTCCGCAGATCCTACTTGTGTACACGATAACTCAAAAACAAATTGCCGGATCAGTTTCAACTTTTACACACACGTACATGTCATAAAGACGCTGAACTGGATAAATTTTGGTACTTCTACGGTGGATATTAATTAAGTAATTAATTAATTACTGACCTAAACTGTGAACGCAATATCTCAAAAAGTCTTGACCACAGTCACACTCAGTGGAGGTAAGCTGCCCTGGGGCAGTCTGACTGAAGTGTCATTGCCTGTTTGCAGCCCCTCCGTCCACCACCAAACCCCAACTACACAACCACTTTATTCATAATAAAAGCTTTAGTCTTTGCCCGATCTTTTTCAACTTTTGTGGATGGTTACATACCATGAAGACACGGAACTAGATTGAGTTTGGTACTTCTACGATTAATTACAATTAATTAATTAACTAAGTCAAGACTAAAGTGATGACTGAATAAATACCTTTACATTTATTTAAATTTCTGTCAAATGGAAAATCAATGTGATAATAAATATACATTTCAATATAATGTCCCTAACTTGAACTGACACTATTGACTCGACAATTAGTTCTTTATTTGGCCCATTACGTCCTTGCATTAAGAAAAAGAATGCATGCTTACACCGAAACTGATAAGATGGTAAGTTAATTAGGGTGTTGAACATGGTCTAACAGCTCAGTGATAGAGGGAGGACAGATGGTCCTTGACTTTAGTGCTGACACTGTGCCAGAGATGGTGGTAGGAGGCGGTGATGGATGATGGAGCACAGACAGAGGAGGAGAAGTTCTTTGAAGGAAGTGAAATAAGGGGATAAGTTATAAAATGGATGCATCGGGGGTTTCCCAAAGTGAATTTATTAAGTTGTTTGTGTCCAACAGTTAGATTTGGAGAGTGTGGATGTCAGGTAATTACATAATGAAATGGGAGCGTTAAGAAATATGGTAATAGGATTGTTTTTGGTAAGACATTTTTTTTTCTGTTCTGATGATGTAAAGTAGCAAATTGTTATAAATACAACAATCAAATCAAAGTTTGTGGGATACTACATTAACTAATAATAATAATAGTACTTTCAGTACACCCAAAGATGCTTTACAATTATTTACTCCACAGTCACACTCAGTGGTGGGCTAAGCTAGCCACAGCTGCCCAGTTTGCGCCTACAGCCCCTCCGACTACCACCAAAAACCAATCACATAACCACATTATTCATAATAAAAACTTTAGTCCCTTCCCTGGCCTCTTTTTATTTATTTTAGGAAACCTCCAGCTTTAATATTATTTTTATTTGATATTGAGCCTTGTCTGAGTGATTGTATGCTTCAAATATGTAAACTGTATGTAATGTAATGAGTGTTTAAGGTCTGTATCTTACAGTGGTAAAGATATAATGCCCAAAACTGCTGTAATGTTCCTCTATAGACCACTTGTAGAAGGAATTGGTATAGCTGGACCTATCTCGCAATGATTCAGAATACTTTTATAAAAGATTCCGGATTGAGATGGTGTTTTGGCTCCACATAATGTCTTGGCCTGTTTGTTGATCAGACAAACACATAATAAATTGCAAAAGATTAACCTTATTGAAGAAGGAAAAATGAATGAAGCAAATGGAAAAAACTAAACCTTTATGCTATCAAAAATGTCTCTTAATAGTATCACACTGGAAATAAACACTATGTGAAATGGAGCTATTAATTTGTGTAGCTGCACATTTGGGACACATTAGTTGATTGACTGAAACTGCAGATCTTTCCAAAAGGGAATGATGTAGGCAAACACAAAATGTGAGCGGCCTGGCGGGGGGGTGTCACAGGCACACTCGAGCCTCGTTGACTTCTCGGCAGTAACCTTTCTCTGCTGCTGTCACCGCGACAGTTAAATGGAGTTGGAGTTTAAAGGATCAAGTGTTTAAAGCAGTTATATTTAGTGTAATTGTTATGTACTGTGGCTACTTTTTTCTTATTTCTTATTAACTATAGCCCCGGCTGTCAAATGGTCAATTTAGGGGGGTCTGAGGTCACGTTGACCTGTTTTGCGGTCTGTGTCAAAGGGGCCTTTAAACCCTTAAAATTTAGATGCTTGGTATATTCTAGACATTTCTTTAACCCTAAAATATATCACTTTGTTTGACTGTTGTTTTTTTTTCAACACATTTAGTCTTACACTATTGTATAATTACACTACATCTGTATTCCAGAAGAAAATATTCCTGGTAATATTTTCAGCTTTCATTCCTCTATTTACTGGTGGTAGATTTCCACATGCAACATCAACCATTTAGCTCATAATGTAACTTAAAATAATGGTTTACAAACATGTGTTGATAAGAATTTGCACATTTATCAACTTTTTCTGCAACAAGATTATGCAAATAGGTGTTTTAGCAAAAAAGTGGGAAGAATAAAAAACATTTCTCTTTCAGGGAGTGATGTTGGAGCCCAGCTTGATGCGCTGCTGTCACGTTCCCTGTGGAAGCCACCCCATCGACTACGCTGTGAACATCAGTAACAAACTGCTGCTTGACATCCGACGTCACGTCAAAAAATACTACTCCGTGAGTATTTTTATATCAGCATATCTGTATATGCTTGTGTACCTGCTATTTTGACATTTGACATTTTAGACAAGTTTTGCATTGATTCTGAAATGCATGTTTGCTGGCTTCTTACCTATATGAAACAGCCCATTTGTTAAGTGTATATTCATGTTTTAGCTGATGAAATAAAAGCTTATAGGAGAAAAGAATCCCTAACATATATAATTATATTGTCATAACTTAAAATTTACCTTCTTAAATTGTCAGCGAACAGTCTGACAGGTATTTAACACAATGGGAGCTGCAACAGATGCAGTAATGGAAGAGACATCTTCATATTATGTTGGACAAAAGATGAGAAACCCCTCAGCAGGGCTCTGGGCTGACATTTAGAACCAAAGAGCACTTTAAGCAGCTAAAGAGACTTGTTCAAGCATTAGACTGTACTTTAACAGACTGTCAGGTTCAGGAAACCAAGCATAACCCACAATAATTCAGTTTTCACTAACTTTAAGACATTTTATAATACGTTTGAAGCCTTAAATGCATGGATAACATCAACAGTTAGTTCCACAGACAGAATTCAAACACCAGTGCCAACTTCAAAAAGAAATCCTTTAAATGTGCACTTTTGTAATTTCGAATACAATGCTTTTGTTGGGAGCATTGCATTTAACAAGCACAATCTCCAAAGGGATAATTGGTGACGTTAAATTAATGAATACATGTGAGTGTTGATCTTTCTTGTATGTCTCTCCCTTCTGCCTAAGGGCCCCCGTTGCTTCCATAAGCGGAGCATGATGAATGATTTAAAGTTAAAATGAAGTATAAGCCAAAAACTTTCAGAAATGGCTTCTTTGGAACAATACTGTACAGGGCAGTAAACATTGTTTTATAGTTTAAGTTTATGGTGCTATGCAGGGTACCTTTAAGTCAGTCAGTTTTTAGCGCTGTATTCCATTTATCACTACATAAAAACTTTAAATAACTTTGAACAGGGATTTCCATAGTCACTTGTACCACTTTGTTCTTGGGTAAGTGGAATGCACTGTCTGTAGACGTGTGTACGCAGGGGTAACTCTCCCACAGTGCTGAACAGAAATCAATTAGTGCTGTGAATGAGAGGGGAACGAGCCCCCCTCTGCCCCTTTGTGACGATGTGTGAAACAGCTGCTACCACTGAATACTTGCACTGTGCACAACTCACACACTCATACACACAAATGCACAACACTGGCCGACCAACACCAGTGGACGCAGCATACACAGCGGGGCAATGAAGAGCGGTAATATTGCGTAATTAAGGATTCCTTTCAGGCCGTGGAGAGTTCCAATAGAGCTGTTTGCCCGGATAGATGGACTAAAAGCAGTGGCCCTCTCTCTCTGTGTGTGTGTGACTATGACTGCATATGTTGTAGCCATGGTATTAAAAAAGTATTGAGACATAATCAAAACCTTAAAAAAACATTTGTAATTCTTCTGAGAGAAATGAGACTAGTCTTTTTTAATGTTGCAGAAAATGTCTATAAAATGCCAAAATTTCACTTAGCAGACCCTAGAGCTACTCTTTTAGCATCTCAAGCTAAGATCACAGACACATTAGTCATGAAGTTACTTTGCGCCCCCTCCCCATATCAATAAAGCAGGCCCTCAGAATGGACAAACACTGGTTTTGTTCTCCTTTGTCACATATTGTCTCCCAACTCACTGTCTTTTGGCAAAATGAAAGATTTCTCTGTATCCAGAAACATCCAGTACTACTTTTTTCTCCTTTCTTTTTCCTTAACCCCTCCCATCTAACCACCGTTGCCATGGCATTTAACAAATTATTGCAATTACCCTCGTTGTGTGGGTCGCCCCTGGAAACGGGCTGAGGGGCAAGAGAAGAAAGGGGAGGGAGGGAGAGAGGGTGAATGAAGACCAGGGAAGGTGATAATCCTGTTTTGAACAAAAGGTCAAATTGTTGAATAGAGAAGCTTTGATTAAGCGGAGGAGGTACAAAGTGGAAGCGTTTCAGCTCTATTCACTGTGTGTGGGTATACAAGGGTGTGAGTGCGTGATTTCGGGTGAGGTCTCTTAGAGCTGCAAGAGTTGACTTCTGAGGGACTTGGATGTACTCTAGGCTGTGGGGCATGTAGATGGTACTATGGTTAGACTAGGGCAGTCAGTTTAACAACTTCTTACTGCCCGAATTTATTTCTCATAATAGAATTTTTTTTGTGTATTTTCGCAATCATGCAGATCCTAAATTAAGGTGAGATTGTTGCATTTTATAGAGCACCTATTTTGGATAGAATTTTGGTTACGTCACTAATTGGCGACAATGGGCATCTAAGGAAAATCTCATATAATATATTTTCCCATAGAGAAATTGTAACGCCAGTAAAAAACTACAAGGCCTAAATGTATGAGGCATCTTTTGAAAGGACACACCTTCTAGTTTCCAAAAATATTAATAATAAGAGTGTGGCTAAAGCAGAGCTTCTGCATCAGATTATATGGATCTTGATGATATTATACATTTTTCCATGACCCATAACAAGGGCATCTGTTACAGTTCACACTTGTGATGCACTGCAGACATTCCCCATCCTGATGACAACAACTGTGTAAAGTTTAATATCTCTGACCTTAAGTGTTTTTTATCTATGAGGTTTTTATACTCGGGCATTTTCAATATAGGTCTATATATTTACATGGAGCACAGCTTTCCACGGATGCTCATTGTTGCTAATCTGCTAATAATAAAAAAATGTTTTGCCATATCTGGACCATTTTCATATGTCAGCAGTAGAAGCAATCATAAGTCCAATCATAAATCCAATCCAATAGTGCAGCCAGGTAAGACATCCACTTTCTGAGTTATGAGATGGTGTGAAAATGCTTCTAATACGATCCCTGGGATGTGTTAAGTATGCATCAAGTGGAATTAGTTGAATACTTACCCATTTTGGTCTCACTGTGGCCAAGCTGGTGTATGTCACAAACTGGCGACAACGGGCAAAAATTAGTTAATTGTGAGCACATTTTTCTACATTTTAACTCAATTCCTGACAATTTTCATCTAGATGTGTTGCATGCTTGGTTGGAGAGGCTGTATTTGAAGTATGTCTGCCATATCTCCATCAGTCTGCCCCAAGGCATCTGTGGAGTAGATGAATAAAGGTCCCAGAAGGACCATACCTTTTTTTATAATTTTGTCCTTTTGAGCCATTTTGAATTGAATTTGGGAGGTCAGGTATATTTGACAGCCTCTAACTTGCACATACTTTGCCCGATTAGGCTTAAACCTGAAAAAAACCTAATTACCCCCCGGCCTTGAACACATCTGACCAATATAATGGCAGTTACCTCTATAGTGCTCCCTATAGACTGAAAGAAGAATGTAGTTTTAGGGAAATTTAAAACATTTCTCAAAAATCATCCTTCACAAACATCAAAAAAGTCAAAGTCCTTGGTTCTCTCTGGTTTTGGACTCCTCTAGAGCAGCATTGCACATTTTAGAAAAATAAATATATAGATATATTAATCATTCTAGTTCATTTTATTTACCTTTATGATTTGATATTAAATTGCTCAATATTTTGAAAGAACAAATTTGCAGCAATTGTTTTTAATCATGCAATAGTTGTTCTATGCTTTTAAGGATTTGTCATATTTAAAGGTGTAGTCCGTAAGTTTCCTTAAAAAACATTTTTTATTATAAAAAATGCTTTATCTGACCCTGTCTGGCCCTATGATGTAAAGTAGTTAATCTGTCATAATTATTTTACTTTAGTCCCTCCCCTGGCCTCTACAGCAACATGAAATCGGAGTTTGTGGGTTACAGCTTTGACCAATAGTAGTCAAGTTTTACTTTAGTCCCTCCCCTGGCCTCTACAGATAAGCCTACGCTTCACATTAGAATGGGGTCAGGTAGTAATTTTTAAGAACTTTATCTTATTTTAGAAAATTTAACACCTTTTAAGACACAAAACACCTAATCTGGTTTTGATCAAGGGTCGAGAAAGAAGAGTTTCTAAACACTTATATAAATGGGCTATGGGTGGAACTGGTCAAATAACACACTAACAATAATTGATATATAAATTTGTATTTCACAGTTTATATGTAACCTTTTAAAACCAGTTAATATCCCTTTAGAACTTAATTTGTGAAAAATCTAATGGTTATACTTCACACATCAAAATATAGTCAATTTTTAAAAATGTATTATTCATGTGAATATACATTTGAAAGAAAACTTAATGTTTCCCCCAAAATATAGACAGAGATAAAGACAGTTGCACACTTCGAAGAAAACATAATATTTCCCCCAAAATGTAGCAACCGCTTAAAATGTACAGTTCATGAAAAGAGACGGGTCAGAGCTGAGAAGCAGCCGAGCTCTCTCTTCTTCTTCTGTGGCTCTTGGAGGACGTCATCGAGTCCATTATTTAAATGTTCTCCTGGAAATCTGCATCGAGTGTAGACAGTGCCCTCTGAGATTTGTAGTCCTCAATCAGTTTTTTGGCTGCAGCTTTGGCCACTAGTCTCATATTTATAATGGAGATCTTTGTGACAACGGTGATCCTCTCCTTTATATTTTTCTCAAGAATTGAGACCACCTCCATCTGGTTTTGGTTTTGAAACCAGGAAGTCTTTTGGACCAGTTTCTTTACCAGCGCTCTAACCAAAAGGCAGGCCATGGGGGGTCCCTTCAAAACCGTGAGCATACTTGGGAGCACTGTTTCGCTGTGCAGGAAAGAGATCTTTTGGTTATTTAGTGTACTTTGGGCTTGAGGGGGATATACAGTATACAATCACATGGTCACAATTTGACAGATAATCTTCTCAGTCACATTTACTATATATATGAATTCATTCTGGCTGCACAATTATTCAAATCACAATTTTATCAGTCCCTATTAACTAAGCTATTTTTCAGGCAATATATTATCCTCTGCACAAAACAAAATATATGTAAAAAACATTCATACTTTGTAGGTTTAACGTCTACAAACATGAGGTATGTGATTCTTGAGGAAGTTTGAGTCTCCTCCGGGCCTTCTTCTTGAACCTCCTCTTTGCTTTCTTCCGGGCCCTCCTCCTTGCTTTCCTCCTCTTGGCCCTCTTCCAGGCCCTCCTTCTCTCGGACATCTTCTATTCTCTCCTCAACCTCCCACCACTCTGCTTCAACAGTGACGTCTGGTTCATCCTCTGTGCTCTCCTCCAGACCCTCGTATAGTTGACGGCCTCTAACCCAATTAGGCTCATACCTTAAACACCCAATTGCCCATAAAATGTGTTCTGATCTTCATCTAACAACAAAAGACAAACATAGTCTGCTTAAATTAATACTGCACATAAATTCCATGTTGTGGTCAATTAAAACATGTAAACATTCACAGTGCAGGGTAGAAAAAGTATGTGAACCCCTAGGCTAATGGTTAATTGGAGCCAAGAATCAGCCAACCTGAAGTCCAGTCAGAGTCCAATCAATGTAATGAGGTTGGGTGAGTTGGTTAAAGCTGCCCTGCCTAATAAAAACACACACCAGTTTTGAGATTGCTGTTCTTAAGAAGCATTGCCTGATGTGAACCATGCCTTGCACAAGAGTTCTCGGAAGACCTACGATCAAGAATTGTTGACTTGCATGAAGCTGTAAAGGGTTACAAAAGTATCTCTAAAAGCCTTGATATTAATGTGTCCACAGTGAGACCGACTGTCTACAAATAGAGTTTGTTGCTACTCTCCCTAGGTGTGGTCGTCCTGTAAAGATGACTGCCAGAGCACAGTGCAAAATTCTCACTGAGGTGAAGCAGAATCCTTCGGTGTCAGCTAAAGACTTACAGAAATCTCTGGCACATGCTAACATTTTTTACAATAAGTAAAACATTAAACAAGAATGGAGTTCATGGCAGGACACCACAGAAGAAGCTACTGCTGTCCAACAACAACATTGCTGCGTGTTTAAAGTTTGCAAAAGAGCACTGTTCCACAGCACTACTGGCATAATTTTCTGTGGACCGATGAAACTAAAATTGAGTTGTTTGGAAGGAACACGCCAGGGCCTGGGTGGATTGATGTCATCGACGGAAAAACGAATTCCCAAGTTTATCAAGACATTTTGCAGGAAAACTTAAGACCATCTGTCCGCCAACTGAAGCTCAACAGAGGATGGGTGATGCAACAGGACAAAGCAAAGAAGAACAGGATGGCTTCAACAGAAGAAAATACACCTTCTGGTGTGGCCCAGTCAGAGTCCTGTCCTCAACCCGATTGAGATGCTGTGGCATGATCTCAAGAGAGATTCACACCAGACATCCCAAGAATATTGCTGCACTGAAACAGTTTTGTAAAGAGGAATGGTCCAAAATTCCTTCTTTAGTTGAGGTTATTGCTGCCAAAGGAGGGTCAACCAGTTAGAAAAACACACATCCACTCTGCACTGTGAATGTTTACATGTTCATTTGTGTGCGGTATTAGTTTAAGCAGACCGTGATTGTCTATTGTTGTGACTTAGATGAAGATCAGAACACATTTTATGACCAATTTATGCAGAAATCCACAGGGTTCACATACTTTTTCTGCACCTGTAGTGGCCTAGTTGGAGAAATGAGTTGTTTGATTTCATTTGTAAAAATCCTGTTGTAGGTGGCTATTAAAGTGCTTGTTTTGTCTAATCAACTGCCCGAAACAATGGCTTAATTGAATGATTTTTCAATTATCACTCATTTTATAATTAATTTAACTTAATAATTTCCTAATTGTTCAGACAACACTTCATACAAGCAGCTTGCATTCTGTAAGGGTCAGACTATGCAGCTAGACAAAAGAACAAACTCTAGCTTTTTGGAGAAACCTTTTTGTGAAAGATGTTGATGGATGAGACCCCAAACAGGAAGAAATCAGAGTGGTTTGTGAAGAGATGCGAGTGTTAAGTACATGCACAAAGCAGGGGAAGGAGAAAGGCTATATTTCTCGGTGGGCCCGGTCATGGCCTGGTCTTGCCTCTGTTTGGTTAAATTATGTGGAACTCATTTGACGTCTGCATTCAGTGTGTCAGGTATCCACTGCTATAATTATGCAATTATGAGCCTTTATTCTCTCACACCCCCACCCTCTCTGTGGCTCCTGCAAAATGCTCAACTAGATTACTTTCCTTTTTTCTTTCTCCTTTCTTTCCTCTTCAGCTTCTTTGTTTTAGACTTTTATGCGCCTCACAAGGGGGGCTACTTTACTTAATCCTACTGTAATAGCAATAGCATGTGCAATGTGCAATTTGCAATATTCATAGTTGTGATTCACTACAACATGGCAGACTATATTTTCATATGCTTTTTGACATTGTAACATCAGCTAAATTAATGTAAATGTAGACAGAAATAGAAATTGGGTACCAATGCTAAATCAATACCAAACCAGGACTAACTCAAGACTGAAAACTGAAGACCAATAACTAGATCTAAGTATTTTACCATTTTTATTTGTCCATAACACCATTTTTTATTGTGTATTTTTGTCAGATGAAAAACTGTAACATTGCTGAAATACAAAGCTAATAATTACAATAGCAATATATGTGCTGTCTTAACTTACATGTTGGCTCTGATATCTGCTCTTTTTAGCAATAGGAATATCCATTATATATTTTGTTCCTATGTATCTTAATTCATTTAATGCATGTAAACAGAAATTATTAATATGTTTGCTCACACAGCATAGGTGTGACAGTGGTGGGAAAAGCAGTGTGCCAAACCTTGTGTCACAAACTGACAAACATTGAGATTAAATTGCCTCTTACCATCCTTTATGCTTTATCTGACATCATTGTCCGCCAAACATTTTTATCACTTACAGTGAACCAGCCTGACTTCCCATAAGGCTTAGCTCTTAGTGTTTGCATAATTAGTACTGGCGATAGGTCTGTGAGTAAAGCTGTGAACTGTGCGACTTTGTAATTGATTTGGGAGTTTGTGTTTGGTTTTCATATGAAAGAGATTTGCAGAGATGCTGGTGGTTTATCAATGACCTTAATTTGTAAAACATGCTTCCCATATGAGGCCTGCACAATGTCAGAAATGATTTTTAATTTACTTGTATAACTACCGGTACTTGTTTTACAATAGTTAAAGAAATTGCCAGCTTAGCATTTTACAACAAGGTTTTATGAACTTAAAACCTAAATGACAGTGACATTAATGTACAAATATGATTGCATTTTATCAGTGGAGTGGTCTTTATGATCTTCCACTTCTACCTTTTAGTTGAAAGGTTTTATACAATGAACAGCTGTTCAAAAACTAAACCATGTTTAGTCACAGTCCATGCAGTTATTGTATTTTTATTAAGTTTGTCAAAAAACTGAAAGAAAATGCTAAGTTGATGCAAGACTAATTGCTACCATAGGTGCCTCTAATTAATATTGACCTCATAGAGGTTGAATACTTGAGCAATCAAGTTTAAGTCACTTAATTTAGATTAATTTGTGCTGTGTATTTATCTGCTGGTCTGTGTCACAGCTTAATTATACCATCTGTGATTTGGAGAGAAGAAAATTTCTTTTAATAGGAGTGTTTTTTTTTCTTGCAAAAAATAATATCCTTGAGGCATATTTGGAATTTCACTCTTTTTTTGGCACTTTAATTGGGTGTAGTCTAAGGTACTCTCTTCCCAATAGGTGACAAAAAATAGGCAATAAAAAATATTTGGATCAATCAAGCCTATTTATGTGGAGGCAGGTGCACTCTTTTGAAAAGAGTTTGTTTGTGTGATTGGCCGGACCCAAGGATAGATGGATGAGGCCCGGGCTGGTGATGGTGGTGGGTCTTATGCACTGTCATTAGTTGGGCATTAACTCCCTCCCCTTTAAACCCCCCTTTAGTAATGACAGGTCATAAGAAGCTGGGAGGGGGTGTAGGGTTTGCTGAATAATACAGGGGGGAGATTGAGAGGGTTAGACCACCGCACCTGCCCAGGGTCACTAACTCACACCAGGGGGCCCTAACTACTGTCGTTTTGGCTGTCCACTGCTCCTGCCTGACAAGCTCTGACAGACTAGTCCCCCATTCAAACTGACAGAGGATGTATAGTATTAAAATGTAAAGAAAGAGACACACAAATGCAGTGATGTCAGATGTAAACCTTATATACACTCCTCAGTTTGTATTTATGTTCTGTGGGTATTTTCCTTGTCATTGGTGTTTAGAAAAGCTAAATAAAAGCAACAATTTCTAGCAAATTTTCCTCATTATCCCAGGCTGTTTTTTAAAGTGTCTGGGGGAACATAAGTATTGTCAATTTTAACAACACATATATTGATTAAATAAACTACAGCACATTTGATAAATGCACAGTCTTGTAGCATAGTAAGAAGAGCTTCTATGTGTTCAGTTTTTATTCATAACTGTTGTAGTACAGATAAATGGCACTGAATTAAGGACCACACTATTGAGCAGCATATTTATACAGCATTTGTATTACCTTCAGAATTGAATTCAATAAAAAGAAACCTGAGCTCACCTTAATGTACTTGTGCCCTTTTGGGATTAGTACAGTTCCATGTGTTAGAGATAGTCTTTTACTTTTTGGATAGCTAATTAAAAAATATTGTAATAATTTCAGTTGTGCACTCATCATCTTCATCAGGCTTTCATTTTGTACATGTATTTCCATTTACACCCATTACATGCCAACCTATAGACATACAATATATGAATTGATGATATTGGTAAAATATTTCCAATGCAGTCTACATTTAACACTAGTGTATTAGATGCCTGTTTCTTCACTTTGTAATTTTTTGTTTATATCTAGGGCTGGCTTGTGTGTGAGGACCAGGCTTGTCAAAACCGAACCAGGCGACTGCCCATCGCCTTCTCCCGCCACGGCCCCATCTGCCCCGCCTGCTCCCGGGCCACTCTCAGACCTGAAGTAAGTAACACACTTGCACTTGTATGACTTTTGAGGGAGGTGAGCCCATTTCTGTCACAAAAACAGCCAAGCTCCAAGTCTCTATACGTTTTGTCCAGGTGATGGTGCTATGGAGCTGAAGTACCCTATACACATGCTACAGCTTGACTTATTAGTGTCACATTTCACCCTATATATTTATAGTTTTTCCGAGATGGTGATGTTTTCTTATTGTCTGTGTGCGACGTGTGAGCACACCGCCAAAGCTACTAAGAGCTGGGTGGTAGTTTAGCCATTAAAAAGCATGTGTCTGTCTCACGCTGGTAGCCCACTTATGAACACTTTGTTAGCTTGACCACTGGATTTAAAAGAAACACTCTCCCTTTCAATTTGGACGTGATGGTTCAATCTATTTTTCGTGCCCCTTTTTTCTTACTTTTTCGTCACCATTTCTATCTCAACCCCTCCTTGCCTTAATTCCCCGTTGTCATTTTTTATCTAACATGTCTCACATCTGCTCCCAGTAGCGTTGCCACGTCTAGGCCGTGTGGCGACAGGTTGTAAACCAGAGAACCAATTTTTGCTGTCACTGTCGCCACTTAGTCGGCCATTGCTGCGCCTGAGGGCCGCGGCACTTTAAACTGTGGCTGAATAAAATATTTAACTCTCAGTTCTCATTCATGCTGCCTTTTCTAACCCTAAAACCTGTCGCTAACTGGTGCTAAACAAACTGTGCTGGTCACTACAACCTTGTTAAAATAGTCTAGATGAAGATGTGGGAAACAATGGCGTATGCCTAGAATTCTGCAAATAAGATACTTAATGACATGAGACCTTTTAATTAGCCATTTGTGAAGCTGAAAATGCTTACTATTAGATATGAGAGAGCTAAGTTCTTTCTATTTATTCCAATAAATATGTATGTATATGTGCTAAATCGAAACATTTATCCAGTCAGTTTTAAAGCTATATGAAGCAACAGAAAGCAATCATCTGAGTGACCTTCAATAAGAAATGTAAACTCAAAATGATAGCTGACTTGAGCTCTGACCCCTCTTTAAAGCAAACACACTTTGATTGGAGGGATCAAGTATTGTGCAATTCATATTAGGATGTGTCTGAACCCAGCTGATGTATGGAGATTAATAGCCCAGCAGCTAACATATTAAATTGCTGCCAATTATGCAAAGTACTTAAAAGGCTATTCATGGCTGCTGCTGCTGCTAGATAGACCACGCTCAACAACTAAGAAGAAAGATAAGGCATTCAACAGTCTTCATTCAAAGGACATTATTACATTAGCTTGTCTGTACTGTATCTAAAGGCTTAATTTGATGCTTGTCCGCAGTCACATGGACATGTTACAGTTACCCTGTGTGTGGTTTTTCTTCGACTTTCTTGTGAGTTTTTGTGAAGGAGCGTCATATTTGTGGAGTCTCTTGCCCATTTTGGTCTTGCATCAAGCTGCATTTACCATCGCCATGGGTGCTGCCTCTTTCCTTTCCCTCTCTCTTTGGACACAGTTTCGGAGCGTGATCTGATCTCCATGTAATGGGAGAGTAATAGGCACTCTGTCTTGATTGGTTGGTAATTTAGGGGAGTTATGCACAGGTGCAATTTGTAATATTTTCAGTAAATTAAATTTCTTTCTCTTCCTCTCTCTCTCACTTTCTTCTCCCTCTGCGGTGCTTAACTCAAATGGTCTTTTCTCGCCCTAGCTGTTTCAGATCTCTGTTCTGACTTTCCTTTTCTTAGCCTTTCATTCAGCGCCTTCTCCTCCTGCTCCATTCTTTTATTTTCTTCAGTCCCTCCTCAGCTCTTACATTCGTGTGCCCTCTCCTCCCTCTCTCTCTCTTTCTCCCCTCATTTTATTGATGTACGCTCAGGCGCCCATTAGAGCTCCCTTTTTCCCTCTAGTGGAAATTGCAGCATGTTAATTTTCACACAAATTACGGCAATAGCAGGTATCTCTATTTGATACATTATAGCGGGAGCAATCAGAGATAATTGAGTGCCTTTCAGAGGGAGACGGCTGCATTCACTGCCGGCTCAAAGCTGCCCCATTATCGCCTAATCGCTCTTTAAACACTGAATTTTGCCGAACAAAAATTCTTGTCATAATTTTGCTTAAGTGTATTTGGAAATCACAGTCCTTTGAGCGAGGATAATTGAAATCAAATCCCTTTCACTGGAGCTGACATTTCTACATTTCCCCCCAATTGAAATTAATTTCAAAAATTGAGCATGAATATCTTCAAATAGCAGGCAATTATGCCTTTCAATGGGGAGAAATTACCGGTGCTGAATGGTTGGAGGCTTGCGGGCGAGAGCACCAGTTAAATGCCTTTGTTTCCCGCCGTGTTTGCCTAGTAAAGATTTACATATATTGACTCATTATGGTGTCTTGTGAAGCTGATCGGCGTGACTACCACAACCGGCAATAACGCTCATCGCATCTAAAAAGCTCAAGAGTTTTAAAGCCTTGTGGCCTCGCAGCTGAGGAAAAATGTATGTTTGTTTCTCCCTCCCTTCCTCACTCCCTCGCTCTGTCTGCAGCTGCACTTGTGTGAACATTGTAAATCCACTATTAACAACACAGCATGTTTGTAGCAAAGCTGTACAAGAGCAGCTTTACGGGCCTGGTGTCATCTGCCAGGCTCCTGGGACATGTCATGAAGTAGTTCAAGAAGCACAGTTTTCATCCGCATAGTGTTAGAGGCATAATGAATGATCCCCTTTAGTCATATAACTTGTGCTTCTCCTGTGCTCCTACATTTGTGATACAACTATCCGTTACGCACAACCAGTTCTGGACCTAGCTCATGTCTAACACCATCTTTGACTTCTCTCACTCTATGCACACAGTAAAGACATTGTGAAAGTATTGACCATTTGTCTTTATCTGACTAAGCTTCTGTTGTTGGAGTTATTATAACATGGAGTCATGCAAGTAGAGACGCAAGTTATATGAATGTGAATAAATGGGGACTATTAAGTCTTTCTATTATTGTATTTTGACCACTTCTCAATAGGCTACCTGACAAATCTATAGTGCAGATACTTCATGAACGTTAGGTGTCTTTATGAGGACGTTTTGACTAATTTGTATCATTTAGCTCTTCTCTTTTATTCCATACATCCTGCCTCTACTGTCTGGTCACTAGTAGCACATCATTTTCCATTCTTCCTCTTGGTTGTTACTGTTTGTATCTGTGTGTACATGCACTTGGACCTGAATGTTGCTTGCAAGGGGAAAAGGGAGGCAAAAGGGGGTACAGGGTGGGGGCTGGGGTGGCTCCGTGCTCCCGGGAGAGAGGCAATTTCACAGCTGGTTTGCTCCTTAGGCAGTCAGGCTGAAAATGCTGCAGATTTGTGGAGCAAATTGAAATGGTGTCAGTGCTGGAACAAAGCAGCGAGCTGAATGACGAGGTGGGCGTGTGTGCATGTGTGTGTGTTTGTGTGTGCGTTAGCGACCGAGGTGGGGTTGAGGGGCTC
Organism: Philypnodon macrostomus; assembly: GCA_036025475.1. Taxonomy (NCBI): domain Eukaryota; kingdom Metazoa; phylum Chordata; class Actinopteri; order Gobiiformes; family Eleotridae; genus Philypnodon; species Philypnodon macrostomus. The sequence goes on from JAVQKC010180996.1 coordinate 27,360, forward strand.
TAAATTCAATAACAACCCTGTAACACTGTAGCCACGCCTTTTTGACACCTGTCAGTCAATCAGGAGGCAGAGAAAGTCCCGCCCACAATCAGCGTTACATTGTTTGGTTGTGCACTTGAAGCACTGGTATGTGTCCTGTGTTTTATTTTTCAAGAGGAAGATGTGTGATGTTTGCGCTGACCAGGCTTGTTCAACCTTGGCAACCGTAACTGAGGCTCCATTATGGGATGTGCATGGTTTGGTTGTTGACTAGGCAGTGCATCAACGGTCAACAGCTGTACGTGTCACGCTGGCGGCAATAGACAACCCATTAAACAGGCATTCATACATCACACAGTCGTTTGCATTTAGCTGCATTAGATACTCTTGCCACTTGATTATGCCACAGCAGTAAAAACTGAAATTACAATTACCCACATCTCGGATTGGCAGGTATAATGGGCACACACAAACGCGCACACACAAACACACACACACAATTGTCATGGGATTCTTCCTGGTGGTAATAATAATGCACTCAGCGCACACCTGATGGCAGTGTGGGGTCGGGGCTTAGCGTGCCCTCTCCAGTGTAGCAGGGAAATGACGAGCCAATAACTGCAATTAAACATGCAGTATAATGGCTAATCAAATTGACAGCCTCGACTGTTCGCATGCCTCTCTCACAATGGCTTATCACAACAAACTATTATGAGGGAGGGTATTTCAGGCCTGATCCCCTTTTTCTATCTCTCTCTCTTTTTCTTTCTAGCCTTCTCTGAATCTTACTAGGGCTGCACAACATTAGAAAAACATGCTGTAACTATGATTAATAATGCAATGACAATATTATGGGAAATATTTGGAAATATAGTTTTATATTACAATGGATTTCAGTGGATAGCCTACAAATAGCTAGTCAAACTGGGTGCATATCTACTACTAAACCAGAACTAAGCCAGGACTGAGCCAGAATTAAACTGAAACTAAATAGACTAGAGAGGAGATCAGTCTTTATGTTTTTCAGCACAATAATTCTTTAAGGCTCTTTCAAACCAACTCTATAACATTATTGAATCCCTGTGGTACTAATACTATTTTGCCAGTATTGCAATAACCATCAGAAACTTACCATCTGGAGCCAAATCTATTTGCTTGTTTTTTTTTGCCTGCTGTATCCTTCCTTCCTCCCATCACTCGCCTATTCGTTGTCTCTGTGCCTCTTCCTCAGGCAGGCTGTCATGTGGCTTCAGTTAATTGCAGAGGAGATTAACAAAGCCAGCTAATTTTTTTTCTTGTGTTATTGTCACACGAAAGAAGGTAGATGTTTTTAGGAGATTGACACTGGGCCTTCAAATTAGTGACACATTAATTAGTAAGCAGAAAGTACAGAAACATATGCAACAACATACATGATCTCATTTATTAGGTTCAAAGTATATTACTGCATTTCAACCCCTTGCTTTTGGTTGTTTTCCCATATTTTCATAATGCATCCCTGTTACAATTAGTGATGCACACTCCTATTGACTACATCGGTATCAGGCGTTATTCACACGGTTGACTGCCAGAGAAAGAATAGCCCATAATAATTTCTTACATTATTTCTTTGATGATTTTATGGTTCCCTTTCCTTCATAAAGGAACATAGGAAATACAGCCTGACAAAACATGCTTACAAAATATCAGAATCTAAATCCAAACTGCTAATTGAAGTTTTGGTATCGGTATCAGCTTTATCAAGTCATCCTTAGTTACAAGACATTCCACAAACTACTATACTTTTTCAAGCCACTTTTAAGCTACCATTAGTTTTCCTATGCCTTCACCTGACATTCAGTAAACTTAAGTCTGAATTAATTGTGGTCATGTTTGTGTTTTCTTTGCAGTACTCGGAGAAGGCCCTGTACAATCAGCTGTGCTTCTACAGGTTTATTTTTGACTGGGAGCATGCAGTCGCTAAAGTGCTACCAACTGATGATAGAGGTAAGGAATACCTTACTTCAGAAGACGTTTGTTGACTTTACCAAGTTCTACTGTTTATCACAAAAAACTTTCAAATAAATCTGTAGTGCAATTTGCGGTGTAATTTTTTGAAAACTGCCTTTTTAAAAATTCTCATTTTATTTTCTCTTTGTGTTGCTCTTGATTTTCTCATTATTCCTCAGTACCGCCTTTAGAAGTAAAATCAAGTTACTACAACAGTTATTGAAGTTTGAATTTTGATGTCCTAACAATGCTTCTGCACAAATACACGTACACAACATAGCATTAGCAATCAATGTCACAACGTAAACCTTTTACTCAGGCTGCACTTAAAATATTCACCAGTGATGTGACACACACATCCGCACACACAAGGAGCAGGGTATGAGCATTGGATATGGGTAGGGGGGTTAAGGACATTCAGCTCCTCGAGTCGACAGCCCTAATTTAGGAGACGGATTCAATCAACCACACATACAGAATGCAAAACGCTCCAATCACTGCAAGAACCACTCTGCCTCCAGCCCGATCCTCACTGTCCATCTCTGGGGCTTTCTCTCTCTCTCTGCCTCTCTTAGACAGGCACTCGTTTGGCTGTGTTGATTGAAAACAGGTTTTAGATTTGGGGAAATGATAGGGGGAGTAATGGGCGCGCTGACGAAAGGATAGCCCTTCTCCTATAATGGGACATGGAGCGTATATTTCCCCCCTTGGACTCAAATAGACGCTACTCCAGCGCTCTGGGTGCGCTCAGTAGGCGTCAGCCACAAGGCCTCTTTACCCATAGCTCTCCCTGATTGATGTCACTTGATTAGAAAGGGCTGCTAGGCTGAGCGATTTATTTATTTGATTAAATATTTATGTATGTATGTTATTTATGTATGTATGCTGCAGCGGAGTAGCCAGACGTGAGAGGCAGGGCTGGAGTGAGACAGCAGAGGTAAATATAATGTGTAATCAACAGATGACCACTCAGAAGATGGAGGGATCTGAAATAGGGGGTCGGACCATTGCCCGGCTGGGAGGGGTAGGAAGAGTACTAACATGATTATAGCCTCCTTTTTGCTGTATTTTATTTCTGTCTTTGCCCAGATGCAAGAAATCATCACCAATCAATGCCTGACTCTCCCTCTTTCTTTATGTTCCATTTCTTTGTACTGGGTTTGATCTGCCTTTCCCTTTGCTAGCTCTCTCTGATTTAGTCTTCACAATACATGCAATACAATACAGTTCAATCTCTGCAGCTGTGGCTCTTAATGTGTTATTGTGCTTGCATCTCGTACCATATAGAACAGTATACACAGCATTTCTCTTTGGGCAGATATAGTTCTTAAACAGGCATAAGGCATTTCAAACTTTTTTGTATTTTAAATTCTTTCAATATGTTTTTTAATAATTTGTGAAGTTGTTCTTCCTTCTGACATGCGTAAAATAATGTGTTTTGTTGTTTATATTAAATTTGACAATAATAACTGCATCCGATGTGCAAGTGTTCACAGGCAGGTCTAGCCTGGCATAAAATGGTATCGCAATATTGGTAGTGGCCCATGTAAGCCTTGTCCTGCTATTGGCTGCAGACGTAACGAGCAGTTTAACAAGCAGGCCATGTTCTGATCAGGTTTTACAGTGTCTGACTTTATCATGTTCAGTGTTTTCAGTCAGTCGCATACCATTGTGTATGCTGCATGAGTTATATCTTACACTCTCCAACATGATTTTCACAAATGCCCGTGATAAATGTATGTGTATATACACACGCTGCTATAAAGCATAGGTTTAAGGAGTTATCTCTCCATCCTGGGGCAGTAATACCCCATATTACTGCATTACACACCCAGGGGCCACACTGCTCAGATTACAGGGAACAGACATACAATCCTTTACACCCTACTTTACTCTGTTGTCTGTTTGTGCTCTGAGTGTGACTGTATGTCTCCAGGATTATCTTCCTATAATAAACAACAAAGATTTACAAGCTGGGATTGTGTCTAAGCACTAGCTCAACTTAATACTGTTGTATTTCTGGTGGAGACCATTAAGAGCTGTGAAACCTGGACTACAAGTATCCAATTCTCTATTGTTACCTATGAACAGCCATAAGTGCTTCAATGAGCTTCAGTTGAAGTTGAACGCTAGGCTTCTCTGTTACAGTGAGCATGAGAACTGCTACATGACCCGAAGAACAAGTTGGTGAACTCGGCTACTAACACCTTTATGTACAAGAGCAACCTGACGTGGTGAACAGACATCTTGTAAATGTGAATAAATAACCACTTGGCTCCAGAAAGGATATTCTGTTTATAAAGTAATTGGACTGGAGTTGGGAGTTTATTGATTAATACTAAGCAAAACTCAGAAATAAACATATATAATTTATATTGTATTGTAGAACATCATATGACTTGCTGTAGTAACCGTTGTTTCATGTGTTTTAATTATATTGCATGACATATAGTATTGGTATTATTTTTCTTTTTACTAAAGGGCACTGCCATACATAAACATTTGCAATAAACAATGTTCAACTAAAATAACGTTACATAAAAGACCCATGATCCATCGTCAAGTGTAACAAGATCAGCTCATGTGTGTTCTCTGCAGCATGTGTCTGCTGGGCTTATCTACATGTACATTGCATTTTGGTCCAGATTTCTATGACTGAGTAAAGCATGGAGGTAATTTCATCCTCTGCAGGAGATCTCTAATAGATTATACACACAGGCGTACACAGGCACTATGAAAAAACTATTGGGAACATCCCGTATCAATGACTTTCAAATCATTTCACATCACTTTTCATCGTTCCATCGTTCCCTGCACTGCTTCCTCTAGCTGTTGCCTTTGCTCTAAGCCTCTGTCACCGTCAAAGACCACCCTCCGCTGTTGAGTGTGGGCAGTATGATTGCGTGTGTGAGCAATAATGTAATTTCACCGCATTGATAAAATATAAATTGTCCTTGAGCTGCGCTTTTCTAATGATCCATTTACCGACAGCTTCCCTGCCATCTCTCAGCTCCCTCCCACTCCCCTTCTTTATCTTTCTTTTTCTTCTTCTCCGTCTCTCTCTCTCCCTCTCCCTCTCTCTCTCTCTCTCTATTCTCTACCTTCACCTCCCTCTCTGCCGTTGATGCAAAGCGGGGTGGCAAAATCTGCGGGTACGATTGTCAAATCAATTATTCATTCTGTGCAATTACACTCACACAAAGAAGTTTCCCCGTGCTCCGAGTGGTGATTAAATTAACTGCTATTCCAGCTGCCCGTCGCCACCAGCCTAATAGAATATTCATGGAGGCGGCCGACAGAATGGCCGATCTCCATTAACTTCATCATGCTCACTTAATTACAGGCTTGTTATTGTATTTACACCTAGTTAGAGCGTGCAGAGCCCCGATCTACTCGTGCCCAGCTTCGCCAGAGTGTGCACAAGTGTGTGACAACACCTAGTTAGAGGAAAGATAACCCCTGATACTCCATGTGAATGTGTGCCGCTCTGGGTTTAGATAGTGCTCTAATTCTTAATTAGGTACGTTTGGTAATTTAAAGGGGTCTTATTATGCTAACTCAACTTCTTGCTTGATTTGTGCATGTTTGACTGATCCTGAATGCTGAGAATCTGACCTTCTCTGGAGCTAAAACCGCAAAGTTTTACCTTTCTTCATAGATGTGTGTAGAAACCCTACCATGTCAATACTTATACTCGTGCATTGGCTATAATGGTGCACGTGGTCAGCAGCTGGAAAGAAGGTCTTAAAGGAACATGCACCAAATAAGAGCTTTTACAAAAGAGTAAGTTATAAAATGTCAAATAGAAATCTAAAAGTAAACGTTATTATTTGAAAACCTTGAAAAGGGGTCTAGTATGTGTTTCAAGCTTCATTTATCCATCAATGTGGGCTGCATGCTTACGTCCCATAAGTCATTATTACTTAATCTTTTCTTATTGCTCTGTTCTTGGCCTTCCCAACACCTCCACTATCTCTGATCTTTCCTCCCCCTTCTGTCTTCACTCTTTAAGGGAGGCTATTTATTTGAACTACACTCCCCACTGTGCTCCAAGTTGCGACTGAGGTCTGTCCCTCTTTTCTTTTCGTCTCGGTGACTCTTAAATCATTCTTTTATCTGTTCGCCACACAGTGATTGAGGTGGAACAGAGAAGGAGTGATGTAGAAAGAAGAAATGGGAGGAGGGGGGCACATTATTTTCTCCTACCTTTCAGAAAAGATGACATGATTGCTTTCGCTTGATCATCATGCATCATCGGCCCTTTCTCTTCGCACAGATAAATAGACTAGTTTGTCTTCCTCCTTGCATGTCCCGCTTTCTATGGCCCCCGTACCCAGCGCTAACGTCAGGATTAGCTGGTAATAGTTGATGCTGCTGTTGCTAAAGTCACCCACACAATCTTTCATGTGCGTGCTCGGATGTGTGACCACTGTTAGTCACATGTTTTGGAGTCACCATGACTGGGTTAGAGTGTTTAACTATGGCCGCTGGTCTGGATGCATCTAACCTTTGTTCCCTTTAAGCAGTGGGTATTTTTCCAGCTGCAGCTAATGTAAGCTACAGGAAGACGGGGCGGTCGATGGACGTGATGACAAACATAACCTTAATTTGTGTCTTTACTGAGAGAAAAGCATGATCCACAAAAGGGCTGCACAATATGAGAAAAACATTCAATATTCTATAACCATGTTGAATATTGCAATATCTACATTTTTGCAATAGTTCAAGTTAGCAGAAATTGTTTGGTTAGTGCCATTACAAAAACTTAAACAGTAAATCTGGATTAAAACAAGTCAGACAAGGACTAGACTTTGACATTTAACTATATTTAGTCACAACACATATTCATTCAAAGCTCTAATAGGAAACATGATTTCAACAGATTAAGGTCCAGGGTATTGTGCTATATTTAGGATTATAGCGATACGGCTATTGCAATAACGATTGTATTATATTATGCAGCCATAATACAAAATGGGGCGCAATAGGAGTATCACAAATGTAATGTATCATAAAATATACAAACCTGATAGCCATAGTGCTACAAACTAAATATATTCATCTTACACAGTCAAAATTTAATTTGTCCAATCATGAGATGATCCAATGACACATTTAGCCTTAATTCAGTCCTAGATTTAGACCTGATTTAGTCCTAATGTAGACCTGATTTACAATAGTTCTGGTTTGGTCATTATAGCTTCTGTAAAGACATTAAATATAACTTGTTTCTATGTTGATGGTTAATAAATCATTATTAATGGGAACTAAACATCACCATTCATATTGTTTATTGTACTATACATCATTGTTTTTCTAATAATCCTAATCCGCTACTAATTGTGACATATTCAGTTCTTGTCTATAGGCTCAGGTCTTTAATCAGATCAACAGGCCAGCTTTGTTCCACTCATTTCTTAGCTTCTTCACCACAATGCCATTTTGAGTCGATACACCATTATTCCTGGTGTATCTTGCCGTCTACAGCGTGTTATTACTTGGTTTCATGATACTTCATCTACACTTGAACCTTGGTATAATGTTGTAAGGATTTTGTTTGGTGAGATAGCTGGTCTGTCTTCTCCCTGGCCTTTCTGTGGCCCACCTGAGGTGATAACAGGGACCAGATATTGACTACATGCTCTTCTTGGACTTAGCCATTGATCTCATGATCCAGTGTGTGCATGCGTTTGCCATCGACCCATCAGTTCAATTCTGTCACTCGTCACCACGCTCAAAGTGATAGCATTAGTGACTACACTTAGTGCAGTTGACAGGACAGTAAAAAGGTAAAGTGTAGATGTTGGTAATGTTGAGCTGGTGTAAGCTTTTCCAGTGTGTGGCTAATCTTACTGGTTATGCAAACAAATTTAAGAACTATGCTGCTAGATAATTGGAAACAAAATGATCTTGTTAAAAGCTAAATGTTTGTGAACTGTGAAAGTTTGATTATCATCATTATTATTATTATCACTTCATCTTCTCTATTGATATGATTTTGTCAGTAGCTGTTTCTATTGCTTTTTTACTGCATTCATCTTCTGTCTTGAAGGGTTGAGAACAGCACATTGGATTGGACACAATGTATTGTTAACCTGCTTAAATGTAAATGGCTTTTCTTTTTAAACAAATATAGGAAATCTAATAGTTCTATATTGTAATGGAGTTCCGAGTTGTAAAAATCAACTGGAACGGCCCTTGCTGTGGGAATTCCTACTCTGAGTCTTGGGGCAACTCAGAGATGCCCCGAGATGAAAAATCCAACATGGCAGCGCCCTATTTTACAAGAAATTGTAAAATATAACTTGTATAATATTCAATTAACTTTTGTATGAGTCATTCACTTTTGTCAACCCCGGTACCTGTTAGCATGATGCTGTGGTGTAGTTTAGCATCTGCAGATACAAAATCTGCTAAAATCCCTGTTGTTGCTAATCCTGCTAACTGCAAAATGAAGCTGTTAACGTAATTTATTTGTTTATTTCCGAGTGAACAACTGGAACGATTCAACTCAGAGATTCTGTCGCTCCAAGGACAAGTGGAACGCAGCATAATTTCATTAGTTTTGTCTTTATATTTTGGGTTGTTTGTCTGGTGCAGAATCAGCCAAGTGACAGTTGTTTTCACCACTGAGATTTCCACAATATACTTGCCAACATGTATGTCAGAAATACATGGACCAAGTATGTGTAGTCAGAGTACTACTTTACCACACCCTACCCACAATCCTTTGCTGTATGTTTTTCAGCTCGTGTCACCAACTTCACCCGAGAGAAAGAAGTGTATCGGAAGCTAAAGGAAGTCCCTGACAAGGCGTTGGCCAGCAGCGGCTACTCCGAGATCAACCTGGCCAAACTCTTCCAGGCCTTCTCTTCCCTCAAGTAAACCAAGACACACATAAAATCAAAACGCAATTTTCGACTTCTCTTGGAGCATCAGATCGCACCTGTTTTGTCTCCTCCTTTTTATCGTAATTTTCTGTATTTGACCTCCTAACCCTCTTGAATCCCACTGCCCTGTACATAATGGACTCGATATGAGGCTTCACATCCAATCACAATCGGCCATCCTTTGGACATAGACACCGCCTGCAAACTCTTGACTTGACCCCATCACCCTGGCTCTGTATGGTAAAGGTAGGGGGGGGTAGCAATCACACCTAAATGGCAGTCTATTGTGTGAGCGCGGGGAGGGCCGGTCGCTCACGTGTGTATGAGTAAAAATGACTTATCAACGCTAGCAGCCAGTGTACTCCAAAAGCCGCTAATTAGGCAATGATAGTGACCCCGGGCACTAAGACCACCGAACGCCTGCGGTGATCGGACACTCGTTCTGATTACTACCATTCATCCCCAGTGTGTCGGTGTGTGTGAGGTAGGCCATTGTGTATTTGTGTTGGATAGAAGATGGAGGAGGATGTTGGGTGTGATGGGGTGAACCAGGTCACACAGAACTATCACCATCTTTTGTTTCTGTATCGAACAACTGCTCTTCTGTCTCTGTTAAAATGCTCTTTTAACTCGTTTTTTTCTATGTACCCCAAGTTGTGTAGCTCAGGACAATATGTAATGATTTCTTTGTGATGATTCAAATATTTGATACTGGTATTGTCATACTCAATAAAATGATGAATGTTTAGAAGTGTGTGTCTTTGTGGCTGGGATAACATACAGACACTGAATATCTGGTCTTTAGTTTGGCATGTCTGCAGGAATTCTTAAAGGTGTTTTCTATAAGTGTGTTAGCGTTGACCACTTATAATCGAGATTTACTTTAGTCGCTCCCCTGGCCTCTTCAGACTACAGACTTTACATCAGAGCTTGGCCAGATAGTCAATTTTTACTTTTACATATTGGTTTACACCGTCATAATGAACCAAATGTGGGACGCTTCAAAATATAATTTAATATTAAATAGATCTTGTCATTTAGCCTTGGCCCCGTATGAATTGTCCACTTCAGAAGAATTTTGTTGCTTGCTCGGAGCCCAGTTTGTATCTGACATTAACTGTACAGATTTTTTAACCTGGGGAAACATCAGTCAGTTACTGTATCATGTGTCATTTCGTTTGAATTATGTCCAAATGTGGCATGATGAATTTGAGCTGTAAAAGGTGTGCAGTCTAACACAGAAGTGGGACAAATGGTCACCCTGTATCTCATACGTTTAACTGGAACAGATTAGCGTCAAATACTTCATATAATAGGCTGGTTATATATGCATGTTAGGCTAATAGACCGGTATTGCTGCTGTTCTTTAGCATAAATATGACTCTTCTGTAAATGCCGTCGATTTTATTCAAACTGAAAAAAGGCTATACAATAGTCTTCATGGAGGGGAAAGTCAATCAGTCCCATTATTGTGACTAATCTAAGCGCATACGGTATTTTCAGTCCTGTTGCACACCATTTAAATTTCGCGTTAGCTCAGTGTGCCACTCGCTCGTACAACGGTTTTTCACATTTCCTCTTTTTGTTAATACAGTGGGAGATTTTTTTTACTCCTTCCTGTAGTGTGCATTTCCATAAACACTGCACGCCTCACAAATCACTTGAAACCACAGTAACTTGTGAAAGCTACCTTAAGTGGGCTGAACACTTAAACCGTGATTCACTATGCAACGGATAGGGCGCGCTGCGTGAGAGAGAAGCGGCTTTTTACACGTCTTAATGTTTCTAACTTTACATATTTATTAAATCATATCAACAGGGGCTGCCTTTTGCTCTTGGGGCCGCATCCGTTTGTTTGTTTGCCAAAAATTAATCAAGCTCTGCCCCGTATTCCCACTAGGACACTCTGTAGGTTGGTGGTTTTCTAACTAAGGGCCTCGTTTTGGACCCTACCCAGTCAAATGCATGAATTCGACTTCGCAAGGCTAATAAGGTCGAACACGTCGCTTTTATTTGGTGGTGTTAAGCTTTATTGCTCGTCGATTGACAAGGTAGGCTTTGATGAGGGAATTAGTCGTCTATTCTTGCGCTCTCATTCACGGGGAGGTGGCACATACAAGCACCGGTTAAAAAAGGGTGTCAAAAGAGAGAGTCGGTCCTATTGCAAAGTGTCTCCCTTGTTGGAGCTGAATGGGCGGTTATGAGACGATAAACCGCTTAATACACTGAGCTAATTGGATGAGAGCAAGAGAGACGGGGGAATTAAGGGGCGAACCGAGGGGGGAGCGCGGTGCCGTGGCCTCGCTATTCAGGGTTTCTGCGCCTGGAGGGGAGCGGCGGCGCGGTTCGCTACGGACGAAGGAGGGGGTGTTCATCATCAAAGCGCCCTTTTTTAGAGCGTCTCTCTCCCGGGGAACTGAGTGAACAGTGATCCAGGCGGCGGCTGTGGAGTGATTGGGCCTATTCTCTCGGGCGACGGGACGCGGAGAAGAGAAGCAAGGCATGGGTGAATCCAAATCACGGGCCAAATCACGTCCTGGACACAGCTGGACTTTAGAAAATCGAGGCGATGGTCATGATGAAAATGGTGCATTGGATAGATATAACACAAGTCTTAATACCCTGTTAGGAGCTGGTATTGTTAAACCCAATGCACCGGCACAATTGGGCTTTTAAATGCCAGCTTATTTGCGTGTGACCGTGCGGTTCTGTGTGCGCAAACATTCTCATCGCTGCAGTCGCACGTACATGCAACTAGCAGCCTATAATCCCCCATAACACAGGCCTGGTGATGTCTTGAATGAATGAAAAGGCGCCCATCCAACAAGTGTGACTTTATGAATTCACACTGCAGCCACAGAATTTCAATTTTCTCGTTTAAAGCCTCGCTCCCAGCAGGCCATCCGCCTCCCAGCATTCCCTTAATATTGGGGACAAATTGGTTTGCTATTCATTAGTTATATTCACAATAAGATTAAAAACTCCCTCGAGCAATCTCATCAAAACCCCATACCACAACAAAAAACGCTCCAGTGCGCAACAGCATAAGAATAAAAACACCACGTGGGGCGACTGCAATGCATATAGATCTGATTCCAATCTTAAGGGCTAGATACATTCACACTGTCGATCTTTCATAGGCCTATTTTGCTCGTTTGGCTGATTAACAGATGTATGCCATTTATAATCTGTAAAATGAGACCTACTACGATGAGGAAGAGGATGCGCGCACAAAAGCACCAAGGACTAAATTAATCCGCGGAGTAATTTCACGCGATTTGCCCGGGCACCAAAGGATGGGTCAAACGAGATGAAGCAATACCATTGATTGCTGCTGAGGTCCAATAGTGAGGGGAGATTTGAAGGCATTAACTCGACGAGGTGCGTGTGTGAAAGGCGTTTTTGATGAAGTGGTTTGTTACCGCATTAATGACAATAGAGTCCCGCTTCCATCGACACGGCATTACAGATGTTAAGACCAATTTAGCGCCTCTAAAGGGCCATAAAGGAAGTTTTGTGACGGGGGCCCCCCAAGATAAAGTGGGCGACCTAATTGAAAAGCCCTCTTCTTTGTGCGCGCGTTTCACATGTTGGGGATTAGGCTCATGAATATATGGCCAGTATTTTGTCAACTGCTCTGAAGAGGATAGACGCACGCAGGGGCCACTGGATTACATTTGTCATTTGGGACGTAATACCATGTTCTCTCATTGAAGCGAGCTAATACGCCACCGCCTTGGCTTTGTATCCCTCACAGCTGCATACAGGCATTTTCAACAATCTGTTTCTTAAGTAGCTCGGGCTCCAAAACACTACTAGACTTTTATATCTGTTCTTATTGATGTATGACAAAACACACTTTCTTTATAGCATATTTTATTAATAGTTCTATAATAGTCTGATTCACATTTCTCCTGGTTTAAGACTAAAGGAATTTCAAATGATCCAAAGCATAATTGTTTTGTAACCAGTGTAATTTATTCAGATGAGCATAATAAACCAGGAATATTACAATCAACTCGATGAGGAAAAGAATCTCTCTTTCACTCAGTCCTTTATCAGTATCGACATAAATAATGGTCTAAAAAAACAAACAACTAATAATAATTCATTAACACAGGTGAAGTTCTTGACAGGGCGCCATTCATTGACCACTACACCGAGTGCAAAACATGGCCTCAGCAAATATACACGACCTTGTTTTGAGAATCATCCTTTCTGTTTGTACACAATATTTACAGTTTTCTCACACAGTCATATCATCACAAATCTCCACTTGCTTGCATGTCCCCCAGACTCAAGACTCAGCATAGAAACCCCGGCGGTAAAATGAAAAAACAAAAGTGTGAAATAAGGACATTTACAAATATTACTCATTGGAAAGAATGCAGTGGGGTTTCTGATACTGAGTTTGATTGACATGGGGGTCATGTGACCAGCGCAGAGGAGAGTCAGGCTTGTAGAGAAGGCTACGGAAGGTCTGTGGACGGTTTTCCTTTGGTTCTGGGGGGTACCTTCTCTATCATGCCTTTTATTATCGGCGCAGACTGGCTCGGCCCACATCAATGCATACAGATTAGGCAGTGCGCTAAGTCCTGTTGTCCATATATTTTAAAGAGGACTGCTAAAAAGTTGCCCTGTGGTTCGGGGTGTGCAATATGGCGATAAAAGTTTGTATTGCGACAATCTGGGATTATCGTTGAATCATTAATACTTTAACAATGCTACTGTTCATAGTAAGAAAAATAAATAAAATGAAGTATTATGACAAATATTGTACAGTGCATTGAATTTGTAGTTATTTACGTTTTCGTAAGATACTGATAGTAGTACTCAGTGTTAGACAAAAAATAAATACAAAATTGAATTGGCGAAATAAATCAGTGATATTATATTTTCACCATATTGCTCACCCCTGCATGTGGTTCTCCTGTTATGTAATATTATGACCAAATTAAACTAATAGAAGAACTAGAGAGTGTTCGATTCCAAAGCAAGGCCAAATGACCCAAACAGCCATTTTTAAATCTTAAATCTTTGTCGTTTTAGCAAAACTATTTCTATCACACATCACCACAGCCAGTGCTCTCTTGAATTTGGTCGTGCTATTTTGTTGGGGGAACGTGAGGTAATCGGGACTGGTTGAACATCACGGGACTTCAGCCTCCAGAGGTATGAATGTAATGGGTTTGGGAGAGGGGTGTCTCGAAATGGGACAGGAGGCCTAGAGTAGCTGGTGTTGAGTGTTCAGCACACCTCCTTCCCTGTGGCTCCGGTGGGCAGGATGTTGAGCTGGGTGAGCTGAGCCGAATGTTCCTTGGCCTTGAGACGTAGCGCAGCGATACTGGAGGCCCTGCGGTCTGCTGCGGCTGAGGAAGTGGAGGAGGAAGATGAAGGGTCGGAGAGGACTGGGCCAGGGTGGGACGGGCTGTCGACGGGAGGGGCGGGCTGACGGAGCAGAGCGGCCGCCGTGGAAGCACTGGTCAGAGGTCCCATACTGGAGAAGAGCCTGAGAAAGACAATAGACAGTCATAAGGTTTGTAGTCTTGTAGTGTTTGCTTATAGTGTATAGTTAACTGTTAGCGTTTCTTTTTAGTCATTTCTGAAATACATCTGTGTACCTAGAGAATACAGGGATATTTCTATAAGTCAGGGATATATACGTCTATAATATTGCACAAACATAGATGACTGATACTTAAACATGTCTAATAGATGTAATAAAAGTCACATAAACACATCAGAACCCTATAGCAGACGGATTACTATGCTCAGGTTTGTTTTACCATTGAACAAGAGATACAGAAGAGAGTATTTGGGCAGTAAATGGCAGTATTTGATATATGTCTTGGGGGAACTGGGGGGAAACACAGTGTGCCAGTGTTATCGCTAAAGTACACTAATCAGCTATATTAATTTTAGTTTTTTTATATACATTATCCTGGCTAATGTTTTCATATCTTGGTTTAGACACTATGAGAAGCAATTGAGGAGCTAATTGTGTGGTACAGTTTCCAGTGACACCAGCACTCACAGCTTGCCTTATAAGATCACAGCTTTGGTTAATTTATTAGGCCATTTGACAGAGTGATTATACACTACTGTGAATCATTAACAATATAACATTTGCCAGACAGACATGACACTGCTGTTCACAATAGTACAATTCATTTCAACAGTCATTAATAGCTTGAGATTTTGGTCTACTGTGGTTTGAGTGGAAGTGTACTGAGATACTGGGGCACAAATCAAAGTCTATAAAAGTGTTTTTTACCTTCCGAACGTAGGTCCGATGAAGGCAGGATGGCGGAACATTGCAGCTGTACCCAAAAACGTGCTCAGGCCCAGTGGTGTGGCCAGAGGCGGAGCGGAGCCGTTGTGATGCGGAGGGGCCAATCCGGGGAAGGCAGCGGCGGCGGCGGCAGCGGCCGTCCAGGCAGACTCTAAGGCGGGATGAGGGTGAGGAGGGAAGGGTCCTCCCTCCAGGTAGTGGCTCAGAGGGTGTCCTGCTGCCAGAGCCCCGGGGAAAGGTAAACCTGAGGGGTGGGCCTGCACACCTGCCTTCTCTCGCTTCCTCCATTTAGCCCTGCGGTTCTGAAACCATACCTGGGAAAAGAGATGATGACATGAATTATGACATTGTATATTTGTACAAACAATAATGTTCACAGTTGACAGTGGAGGACAATGAGCAGCTGACCCAGGAAAAAACCTGAAGAGATACTGTCCAAGTGAGCAGAGTTTATGCCACTCATCCAGGCTAATATATGCCTGGTGTGTGTAGGCCCATAAGCACAAACCATGGTTAAAAGTATAGCTCTCTGCAGGTTTTATGACTGAGAAGTTTCTTTGTAATTTATCACAAACGACTGAATGTTGTGTCACTTTGGCAAAATAGTCGTCTAGTTCAGGTGGTGTCCAATAGGCGTAAAGTCAACGGTAATTACATGCACGGTAAACCCTGCCGCTCACGGTCCCCTAAATCTACTTTCTGTCTAATTAAAGCCTGTCCCGCAGTCAGGCTGCAGAGTAGGGAGAGATAATTAAGAGCGGTGTTAACAAAAGATCCTGAACATTACCACTGAACTGGCTCCAATAACAATTAATGCGCTTTAAATTAAATTCTTAGAGATGTAGAACAAGTGACTCCATCCAAAAGACTATTTAACTTTCCCACGCATCAGCTGTTGGCCAGTTTGCGCTGCAGAAGCACGGGGCGCTTACAATGAGGAAAATGTCAACATGGCCAAAGTGATTGAACAGCGAGCTTGAGCGACAGGGACTGTACACACACATAGACTACACGCATTATTCCCCGAGGGCTGTTTAGCATTACACAGCCCCTGGGGAATTTATGAGTTTTATCACCTCCTGATGGCGCCCGTTAAGTGATTTGTTCACCTACGGCCCCTAAAGAGACATCTGTTGTTTTACCGTGTTTGAACTGTCTCTCTGGTTATGAGCCCGGGCTTTCGACATGCGAGCCACGCTTTCAGTGCAAGGCAGCGAGGAGGAGTGAGGGAGGATGGAGGTGGGGGAGTAAGAGAGAGAGAGGGGGGGGGGGGGTGTAGGCTGGTGGCGCGGGGGGAGCAAACACGTTTAATGGTCTCTCATTCGCTCCCAAGTGCAAAGCATCGGATCAATGCAGGTCTATTGCAATCACATAATGGGAAATCAAATAGCATTAGCCCTCCCCTGGTTCTCCCCCGCTTTCTCTTACCCTCGCCCCCCTTCCGTCTGCTGTGATGGGAATTCAAACACCACCTCGCCTCAGGAATATACAGTGTTTGCTCCTGCACTAAGTGCGCTTTTTATGAATTGCCAGCATCGCCTTAATTGCCACTAAAACGCGCGTAATAACGTTCAATAGCAGGAAAGACCTTCCCATTTAACACATTTTTGCCGTAATAAATTACTACCCAAATTGGCCCCTAATCGTTGATCTCCAATCAGTGACGCATATCACCGGTTATACTGTGCACTGCGCATCGAGGACATTTTACAGACGACATAAAACATTAGGCAGCAGGATGCTCCATTTGCAAGGCGTTTGAGATAAAGAGGAACTTACTTGAACGCGGGCCTCGGTGAGATCCAGGCGCATGGCAAGCTCTTCTCTGAAAAGCACAAAAAGGGGACAAAAAGGGAGAATAAGCGAGAGACAGTACGGGGTCACAGGCCGCCGTTTGAAGCAGGGCGGAATTGCTGTTTTGTCCCCACCTGTTGTCCACTGTCAACAATAGTCGACCAAAATAAGCTGGGTTTTTCACCCTGGCATGAACTGCAGAAAGACGCCATAGCCATATTCTATTTTCCCTGTGACAGATGGGTAGAAATAGGCCTAGTGATTGTTAGATTTTCCTTAGCCCAGGCCTGTCACTGTAACAACATAATGGTTGAAATAATGACATCTAAACTAGGCTGCCACAAAGCAATTGACGCTCCTTTCTGCTGCAAGATGGGCTGCAGTGCAAATTGAACCTGCAAGTCGCTTTAAAGTAATTCGATTGGAAATCTCGAATAATCTCAATAGAAAATGTATTTTCTTCTATGATAACGGCGATTAATGGGCGCAGCTGTATGCTAAAATGCTAAATGCAGAAAATCATTGCACACACTTCAACAGCAGCGTGCGTAAACGTGCGTAAAAGTAGCCTACACAAATGTAGCATTGGTGTAAGCGAGAATGCAGCTGCCCTTGGGCTTAAGGTTAGGCCCGAGCTTTCTCCCAAACTGTTCAGTATCATGTCCAGTAGGTAACGGGAGCTGCAACAGCATTTAATTATTCCTCGCTGTCATGTAGCCAATGTCTACGGGAGCCTAGACAGGTAACAAAACGGCCCCACTGTTAGCACTTAGGCCCATTGTGTTCACTTATACTAGGCACGGGTTTGGCATTTACGCGTTTTATGAGGTGTGAGCCGCTCAGTGTCCCCTTACACCCGGAAGAATTACTGGGACTTTACATGCACCAGTGTTATTTATAAAATAAAAGCTATTCATTTTCGCCTTTGTAACATATACAATATATAATATATAACTGACAAATATGGTTTGATATTTTAGATAGTTTGATGTATAGGCTATTTTGTGTATCTTATAAATATGGGATATGTAAAATAACGCTTTATTTATTGACATTATTATTATAATATAATGAGTTAATAAATCGTTAATTGTCGTTAGTTCTGTTAGTCAGATTTTAATTTCTATAACAATAAAACCAAGTCGATAAATATTTAACATTAAACTCTTTTATTGTATTTTTATTTGTTCACAGTAAAAACCTCCTTTTTGGGATAATATTATAGAATAGAATATATTTATATTTATGGTTGTTTTATGGAAATAAAGCGATATTATTGTGCAAAGCGTATTCCTATTATGGCACAAATTTCATATAACCTACAATATAGCACATTTAGATTAAAAAAATAAAATTCAGTCACATTTAAATGGCCCGTATCTTTCGTCTTTCTCACCTGGTAAAAACGTCCGGGTAGTGCGTCTTTTGGAAAGCCCTCTCCAACTCCTCCAGTTGGTAGCTGGTGAACGTAGTCCTGTATCGTCTCTGCTTCCGCTTCAGCATCCCTTCCTCCGAGTCGCTGCCCGCGGACAGACACACGCTGTCCTCGCCGTCTCTCACATCTCCGTCTCCGGCGTTCAGACTTTCTCTCTCTTCGTCCTTCGGCGACAAGGCGGCCGCGTCCCCGCAGCTCTCCTCTTCCTTCCCGTGGTCCTCCTCAAATTTGAGCGGGCCCAGTTCCACCAGTCCCAGGCTGCCGTCCTCGGAGCCCTCCCCGGGGCTCTGGTCGCCCTCTCCTCGGCTCAGAGATGCGTTCTCCCGGTACGACTTGCTGCGGCTGATGCTCACCTGTGGCGCCTGGCTGATTTTGAGGTTGTCATTGGCTTGGTCCAGGAGGAGCCGCTCCCTCTCCAGCTTCTCCGCGTGCTCGTGTAGGTACTTTCCCCCAGGACCGTAGAGCCGGCGGAGTTTAGGAGGCAGGTGCATTTCTGCGCTCAGAGACAGGGGGTCTTTCGTTGGCCCTGATGACACGCAGAATGAAAAGTGAAATTAAGAACAGCTAAGATGATATATTATGTTAATGCCATTCGCTAATGTCACTGAAAAATTACATCTGATAACGCATATCAACGGCAATCGCTTTTAGTCTTAAACCAATCGCCAAAAAGGTCAATACTAAATCAGTTGTGTCACTCACCGGCAGATGTTTTGTCCAGCTCCAGTCTCCCGGGCAAACCCAAACTTTGCGCCCCTATGAGCCTAACCTTACAGGGGCTGCGGCGGCCCAGAATGCTGTCTATGCAATAGGACGAGAGCAGCGTTGGGGATTTGCTGTTCTTCCTCTCGCTTCGGTCGTGGATGTCTTCTTCAAACTGACCGCTCATGTCGACGCCGGTGTTCATGCCGTTTCTCCCTCTCTCGCGCACTTTCCCTCGCGCTGTCCAGAGCGTTACTTGGGGTCTTGTGGTGTCCGACCGTGTCAGTTTGCGGCGGGCTGTTCACTCCTCCCTCTTCTATGTGTCTCTGCTCTGTCGCCCCTGTCACACTCTCGGTTAATGACAGTCAAGACGTTAGGCTGCGCTGCGCTGAAATGTGCCAGCCGTTTTTCTCTTCTCTGCGCTCGCTCCGCATACGTGGACGCCGTTAGTGTGCGCCTGATTGGCTCGTACATGTGTATGGCTAAGGACAGCGCAGAGCTCCTTTATATATTTTTGCGATTAAAGTTAATTTGGGGGAAGGACATCAAAACCTGACATGGAGTTTTTCGTCAGGACTGAACTCGGGGTGAACTTTGCTCCATGGAACAGCTGACATTGTACAGTAGCCTATTAGTAAGGCATTTCAGCTGTGCCATGATTGCACTATAGGCTAACGGAATAATCACAAATCAAAACTGACATAATACATTTAGAGCCTATACTGGGACAAACATATCATATTGAATGTTGCTAGAGTTCAAAATAGCTGAGGTAATAGAATGTTTATATGGTTTTATATAAAGTTGGATTAGTTCTGTGTAATATTAGGGATAGGGATAGGAATCCATCAAACACAATGTCGGGTTAATACGCTCAAATATTATAATTAGACCTATACTAAATACAGTCTGAAATATTGTACGTATTTATGTAGTGACTTTAAATATGCTCCTACTAAATCCTGGTGCCAAATCTGGATCAGACTTTACGCTGCACCTGTCTAAGACTTCAGAGACGAAACCACATTGAACCAAATTATTTACATGGGCTCAAAACAAGTGCTTTAGGGATATCTTCGTTTATTTTTAGCATTGCTGCCCATAATGTTGTACTTTGTTGTATGACATTTAAAGGTATTGGCTGTTTTTGTATTCCGCCTGTCTGTCTTTTGCGCCCTCACCAATTGGCTTCTCTCTGCTGGAGTTGTGGATTGACTTAAAAAGTGAGGGTGGCGCGCCGGTGATGAGGCGCCGCACGGGGAGCCGGGATACCACGCAGGGGACTCCGCGCGCTGGAGTGAGAGAGTGCGGGGAGAGAGATGGATCGAGAATGTAATTTTAAATGAAAGTCTATTTAACCTGCTGTGAATGGCATGACCCCTATCCTCGCCTCAGAGCCATCACTGTTAAAAGGATCATTTTCAGAATTCAATCCAAAAACTTCAGCGAGCTGCAATTTACTCTCGCTCTTTCCCCGTCTTCCTCTCAGTTATGTATCTGTCTGGAGCATACCAGCAACCCAAAAATAACACAATAAAATATATATATCCAGAAAATTGCGCAAGTTATTCTTTTTTCTTTGGTGTTTTTAAACGCCCCCTTGTGATAGGGATTGCGCGAAGTAATTTATCTTAAAGGGCAAGGCCGTGCGTAAATCGGAGATACCGTGGCCTCATTATATAGGACTGGACTTATTATTGACAGTCATAATGCCTGTATCGGCCCACCATGTATTAATAAACAATAGAGCGTATACGTGTCAGATTTAACCCAACTTTCTAGTGTCACAAACTTCCGAGCTTGTTTATTTGCGCACAAATCAATGTAATGAGTGTAATAACAATATAAAATGTTATGCCTTTTCCTGCGCGGTCACAAACAGACGTGCGTAATACAGACGGGTATTTAGAGTCGCTCTGTAATTTGGGGGCCACAATTTGATTCATTTATCCGCACACTGTTATTAACCCTGTGGAAAAAGAGATGTCAGCCGCCATTTCAGCCAGCAGGACATCCGCGCTTTGTTTAAATGCACTAATTACACGCATACATTAGCTAGAGGGAGGGGGATGGAGCTGAGCGTAATTTTCAATTTTCTGACTGTTTGACGCGCAGGTGAAGACATGACAGCTATATAGAAGAGCGTCTTGGCACCAGCACAGCATCCCTGGACCGCATCTTCATTACACAATAACTTCATGACAAAGGAAAACACCCGGTTATTACGTCTGGACTGCAGTTTGGACCGAGCCTGTGACCTTTCTGGCCTTTGATGAGACTCAGACTAATGTTTGAATAACAAAAATAGATCCAGTGACACCCTTGTTCCAAAATATTATAGTCTTAATCTCAATTTGCTTCTTTCAGCACACGTTTTGCCCACTTCAGTAAAGGCCATAAGAGTGATCAGCCCGCTTGGTCAGCTGGTACTGCTTCGGCGCGCACCTCATTCAAATGGCGCCATCTCCTGGATACACGCGGATCCAACAGGTAACGCATTTAAACAATTTACTATATGTCTATTGCTGTTTATTTAAAGACACTTTCCATTCACCTTACTGCGACCATGTCAAATTTGGACAGCAATTCCCCATAAAGAACGGGTTCATTCCATTTTCTGTCCACTGTTTTGGCCAAACTGATGCCAGAAGTTGATCCTCATTTATAATATTGGCTGCTCGTGGCCCTGTGAGACCAAAGACAACTCTTCCACCCTTGTACATCCTCTGGCATAATTGCTCTGCTCGAGAGGCCAAGCAGGAAAAGACGGAAGGGAGGGAAGAAGGAGCGAGGGTGCGCTGGGAAGGGAGGGAGGCTTTTAAGGCGCGCGTAAGCAAAGTTAATTAGCGGTTATTAACAGCCCGCATAATGAGAGCGAGAGGGAGTCAATTTAATGACTTTGTTAGCGCGAGTTCAGAGCGACAGGCGATGATCGAAACAACAAAGGCAGCCGCGCACGCAGCCATCATCCGTAATTTCCAGCGGTAATGCGGTCTGATCAGAAACAAAAGGTTCTAATTTTGTTCTACTGACTCGATAATTTGTCCTTATGTAAGGAAAATAATTAATGACTTAATGCTTCAACAGAAGTAGCTTTCTTTTGGGGGATTGGGAGGCTGGAGAAGGTCGTAAGGAAATCAATTCCCAGGCCTGTAATTATTTACATCATGAATTTAAAACGTGGACGTGCGCCCTCGCTTCAGTTTGTGCAGAAGGTTACAGTCTATTAAGAGAAGGGGGGTCTCCGTGTGTTTCCTTAAAGAAACAGGGCCTTTTATAAATGCGGTGAAAGGACTTATAAGATCTGGAATGTCTTAAGAATAGACTTCTAGAAAAGTATACATTTTTCCACAAAGCCCACGTCTTAAGACTTCATTAATGCCAAAGTGTCTTAGCCTGATTGGAGATCTGGTGACAACTAAGCCTATGTTGAGTTGACCCACGAGCATATAGCTCTAATAGTTTCTGGGAAGTAATTGTCGTATTTTGCTTTCAAAATTATTGGAGGCGTGCGCATCTTTACGCATGATTTCATCGTTCCACTGAAATGTTGAGTCGAAGAAAAATTGTGAACGCTATTATCGATCGTAAGGCCAGGAGCCGCCTGCAGGCCACTCTTGGATTCATAGCAGGTGGATAGGTCACCCACACAAGAGCGGCAATTTCACGGCCCCCATTGTCTCTACTGATTACTACTTTGATCACAGGAATCAAAAGCCCAAGACTCTCCTAAAAAGCCACTGAGCCCTGGCGCTCGTGAGCTGAAGAGGTCATCATCACCATCATCATGACCATCATCCTCTGCGGCGGCATCACTAACCATCGTCTCCATGGCCGCCATAATCGTGAGTTGACCACAAACCCTGCGCGCGCCGTGTTTTTACAGCCGCGTGCCCTTTTATTGATTGCGTGTCTTAATTTTAATTCGATTGCGCGAGTGTCAAAATTTCGCAAGAATCATCCTAGTAATGAGATAATCAAAGTAATATATGCAAATCAGGGATGTTGCCATCTTGTCAAAACCAGAGTGCCCCCCCTTGAGTCTGAAGAAGTCCATTTATTCAGTTAGTGGCAATACCTTGCGCAAATGGCACGATGCAAATGACAGTTGATTAGACTAAATTAAGAACCTTGTTTCTCCCTGACCTTGTCTGAGTTTTATGTAAATTCTTTTTTTCTTGCTTATGATAAAAATGAATTTACACATTGGCCTTTATAAGTGTGCACAACATCTTCCCAAGAACAAACAATGGTCAACCTCCATAACTCACCGTGTCACAGGTTGGGCCATTTTCAGAGTCTGTCTGATTTGTGAGTATATTGACCCCAGGCAGCCCCCACACTGGCAGAAGTGTGCAGTTATGACTTCCTTGCTGTGGGGGAGTGTGCCCAAAGATGGACTTAGTGAATTGGTGTGCTCCTGCTTGTGTGTTTACTCCATTATGTGTACTCATGTGTGTGTCATAACATATTGTCTTAGGGACAAGATGGAACTTCCTCTCTGTGGGGTGTGTAGGGACTAGAGATGGGAAAAGACTAAATCCAATATAGATTGCAGGGCTGCGCTGCCTCCCACTGGGGACCCTCAGACTTGCAGGCCAAGATCGAAGTGCTTTCTCCCCCTAAATTGGCCTGAGAGGGCACAGGAGCAGCCAGGCAACACCCCCAGTACTAGAACTGTCCATGATCTGATGAGGGTCCAACAAGCGACAAAAACGGGGGCTTTTCTTTTGCTCGTAGTTTGTTCACTCACACAACAGGACAAGCAAACCATGTAGATATAAACACAGCCTCTTCGTCCATTCTCTCAAGACTATTCATCTCAAGTTTGCTCTTATGCCAGCCACCATGCTACCAGGCTAAAGTACAGATTTAGAGAAGGCCCCCTCAGTTGTGCTGCTCACTCTTCAACAGGAGGGTGAATGGTCTAACTGGCCCCATGCTAAGTGTCTGGACTGATACGCAGGGCTGCCCCTTGTTTGAGTGACAGGGAAACAGCAGCGGTACACCAAGGCCATTACGCTTCTTACCTGACTCCCAGCGACTCTCATTTTGCCTCTGTCCAGGGTGCTAATTCTATTTGTGATGAGGTGTTCGCGGTGCGGGTGGCTTGTGTCAACACTGACTGCATGACAGAATTTCCCATAGGTGGAACTTTGTAGCCCAGTATGTCTCATTATCTGTTTGCAGACTGTTTTACTGCGGCCTATGGCAATGTAGCTTATCTTTCTGAATGTAACTAAAAGATGATGATAAATATTCACAGGCTTTTATAAACTGACAGTTGAAATTGCTTACACTCATCTACTTTAAATGCTACATAATGGCATTCCTTTAGCATAAAAGCGATTTCAATAATGCAATGATTTCAATTGTTTAGGAATGACAAGTATTACTTCTGCATGTGCTTAAATTATATTAGAAATTGTGGCATTTACATGTGTTGATATACTTAGGGGTGCATGGTGGCAGTACAGGAAGCGCTTCAGACTCTCTGACTCTCGCTCTGGCTGAGTGAAATCTGCATGTCGTTGTGTTACTGTGGATGCTCCAGCTTCCTCCCACAGTCCAAAGTCGGACAACTAGTGAATTTGAATTGCCCTTACTGAATGAATGTGAGTGATTCATTATTTGTCTGTGCATGTCCTGCGATTACCTAGCTGTCCCCCACCTTAGGGCATAGTTGCTGGAATAAATAAAAGTAACTCCCGGCGAGAATGAACAGAAACAAAGATCTAACAAAGATTTAATATAAAACTCCATATAAGTTAAAACAGGGTGGTTTGAGATTGATTATGTTGTGTTGTATGTGAAAGCCGCAGCGGTGGTGCAGTGGGTGGATGCTCGCCCTTCAACCGGAGGGTCGGTGGTTCGAGTCCCCGCCCAAGCACACGCTGTCAGGCCCTCCCGTGGACCCACCACCCGCGGGAGGTACCCTTAAAAAAAAAGGGCTGGTGCAATGTGAATCGGGCTGTGGTCGAAGGCGGGAGTTCCCTGCTTAGACTGCTGCCTCCGCGACCCGGTTTCGGACAAGCGGAAGAAAATGAATGAATGAATGAATGAATGTGAAAGCCTTCTTGTGAAAGTTGGCCTGAGCAATCAACGCACATAAATAAAGGATTCGCTGACCTCTTGTGCCCTATTGATAGAGACAGTGTCCTGGAAGAGACCTTTTGTATCAGATATTCCATTTAGTGTCCAATCTGCAGAGTAAAAAATCTCCATAAATTAAGTGAAAAGAGTACAGAAGATAAAATAAGGTACACTCCAATAATTGGTAAATCCTCTGATTAACTTGTAAGAATTGTCCTTAGAGTGCTTAAGTAATTGTGTTTGTGTGTGTCCTGTTTTATTGCATGCACCCCCCTCTCTTTAAAGCACATCTTTATAACCAAGCAATTCCAAAGCAATTTTCTCTGTGGGAGGAGAGTGTAATTTTCTATTCTGTGACACTGTGATGTGTAAGAAACTGGGAGCTGGCGCTAAAAGGCGGCTGTGGCGTGTGTCTTGGTGTGGGTGTGAGGCGCCTTAATGGCCGAAGCGGGGCGGGTGGCGGCTGTGGCGAGGGGTGGCGAGCGGGTGCATGTCAGGAAGGCCATCATTTAATGACTCCCAAATAGTGCCCTCCTTGTTAGAGCTATCGTCCTGGAAACGCAGGGCTGTGAACCAGGAGAGCGGCAAGAGCTGCAACAGTCTTTTATCTTCATATTAAACCATTTGCATAACATTAGGACCATAGATAGTATTCAGGAGATACTGGAGAGACACGGAGAGGGTATACGGGACATGTCCTTGGCAAATCTAATCAGCGTTAAATGGACCTGTCAAATATGTGCGCTGAGATGGTTCATGTCAGGAGCCATCTCACATTAAGCCGCAATGGTGTGTTACAAGACTGTAATTACAAAATACAAGAATCCAAGCTATTTTTTGTCAGACGTCTAAATACAGCAGTTATCCGTCAGCGATACACGAGATGGGGCCAGGTGTATGGCATGTACACTGATGTCCTTCAAAAGGTTATGTTTTATGTCTGTTTGCTTCATTAGTATGTTCAGCCATTTTTAGGTAATTACAAGGACGTACAGTACATAGCCAATAAACAAGTGCAAGTCCCAATTTTTGAAACAGATGATGTCGTTTGTAGTTCTGCCTTTTTGTGTGGAGTTTGCGTGTTCTCTCCGTGCCTGAGTGGGTTTTCTCTGGGTACTCCGGACCTAACCTAAAACATTCACAATAGGCTAATCCCTCCAGCTAGGCCTCCACCATGAGATGTGTCCATTGGCAATGCTTGGAAGTCAATGCTCCTCACAGGTTGACCCAGCGGAATTGGAAGAATAGATCAAATAACGCATTACCTTACATTATATAGTATAACTAGTTACAATGGGAGACTAATGAGGCTAATGGTTTCTTTGTGTCTAAGTATGTACCTGACAGCTGCTTTTGCTCTGGTGAAAGAAGAATAAAGATGAAGATTATGAAGAGCACAGACGTGTGTAAACCAATGCTAATTAGTTGCTGCTATTTGCTACCGCCTAATTAATTTAATCAAAAAAGTACCCATCATCTTATCTGATGTAGGCCGTATCCACTTGAGAATACAATGCAGTGTTCAGGCATTTGTCATCACTTCAACACCAAATATAGCTTCAAAGAGCGGGTTAAGATACTTCTGGATAGGCTAATATGGCCTGGAAGCTTTGGAGTATTTACTAAACTGCACAACAGGATGTGGACGTACTTATATCAATGCTGCTTGGTATTCAATGGTGTGTGTTTTGTTTTGTGTTATACCTTTTAAACAGACCTAGAAACCAACCCAATCAATTCATTCACTTCAGTCATCCACCTGCTTGTCCTTGGAATATAGAAGGAACCCAGACCGCCCGGAGAAAACCTTCAATAACACAGATATACAGACTCGAACCCACAATTATTAAGTGTCAAACGACTCAAGGATTAAACAGATAAACGTTCAATTGAATCCTATAGTAACCATGAACACTGGTGAGTATTCCGATGTCTTGAAGCCCTGGCTCCACTCTGCATGCGTGCTATAGCTGCTATTGTATCCCACCACTTGGACTGGATTGAGATGTCCCACTGTTGCCCTGTTGTCTTTCTCTGACTAGAACATTGTGTGGGTTCAATACTTGCGTGGGCCGACACACAGTCTTCATGTCCTCCCCGTGACACCATGGGTTCCCTCCGAGAGGTTCTCCAACTGCACGGTTCCTCCAACAGTCCAACGTTAGGTGCCTAGTTGCTTTACTAGGCTCCAGTCACCTATGAACCCTACTGACAATAAGTGGAAGAAGATTAATAGATTCACTTTTTGTGTTTTGAGATCTACTACAGTCTTATTGTAAGGTAAAGTCAGCTCAAGTCCCATTTATGTGCACTGATACAAATATTTGAATAATATTTGGAATCATGGCATAGGGATTTTGATTTAAGTGCATTTCTATCCTGTGTATTTTCATCTGCTATGAAAGATCCTAATGATGTCATCGCAGAGGTGGGGAGAGAGAGCCTGTTTATGCATATGTAGACTGTGCCAGGTGAGTATATCATTTACCATCAAGTCATTGGGTTCAGCAGGCATCTAATAACAACGCATTTATGGCCCACTTAGCATAGATATAACTGCGAACGGCAACAACAACATCCCGTCGCCCGTCTCCTGCGTCCATGTTTCTCTTAAAACGCACAGAGCCCATCCTGATTGAACCCAAATACTCTAGAATTCTATCATCAGACTCAGCCACGAAATTAAAATCGCTCATTTTCTTTCTCCATACAAGGAGCAGATCAATTTCCCGGACTAGGACGTGATATTTTCCTGCCATTGGGTTTTCTCGTCTTTGGCACAGCACCCTGACTGGCTACCGGCGGGGGGCCCGGGCCTGACTGCACGCCTCAGTGGAGAACAGTTACTTCTGCCACGGCGAGTTTATTTGCACCTCGCTATGAGAATTGCCATCATTTACCCTTCTCCCCGGCACCTCCCAAAAAGAAAAGAAATAGACGAAGAAGG
This sequence comes from Philypnodon macrostomus, assembly GCA_036025475.1. Taxonomy (NCBI): domain Eukaryota; kingdom Metazoa; phylum Chordata; class Actinopteri; order Gobiiformes; family Eleotridae; genus Philypnodon; species Philypnodon macrostomus. Next base: position 55,481 of record JAVQKC010180996.1, read on the forward strand.
CGAGCGTGGCAAAACTGAGGAGGCGAAATTGATTCTTTTTGATACATGCTGCACGGGGGACATTAGGTACCCCTCGTTTGACTGTCTATTTTGAAAAATGAACTGAATACATTTGGGGTAATGTATATGGGCCTTCTTTTTGGAGGCCTTGCTGTTGTTCATCTCAGGAATCAAATACTCCTCTCACTGCACACAAGCAGCAAAATCTTCATTGAAATACAATAAAATTAATCATGCAGCTTCCAAATAAATCAAATAAATAAAAAAAAAACAGCATTAGAGATATTAATGAAATTGCAATTTACATTTAAAGTGATGTGCCTACTGACCAACCACCTCTAAGCTTATTTTTGAATGTGTCTGTGCTGATTTTAAGCTCTCAGAAAGGGCAGACCAAGGCATAAGGTTTTGTTTGCATTGGTAAAGATATAGCCTACTGCTAACACTGGACATTTCGAGCTTGTATCTCACAATGGTATAAAATCCTTAAACAACAGCCGTCTTTTGAGTTACGCAGTCTAGCTAACAGATTGAACAGCTAACTAATTAACTTAACTAACCTAAACTGTGAAGCCTCTCCTTGTTAGAAGTGCAGATAATAATAAAATCAGTCAGTTTATAGTAGTGTTTTGACAAAGCTGTTGCATCAGATTTTATGTATGAAGAGCCATGCCAATCACATTTAAAGAGATGGTAAGTTTCATTTAGGGTCTCTAAATTATAGGGGCAATATATTGCTCTTTTAGATTTCAAAGTGGGTGTAATACTATGTGTGTTTTTCAGGACGTGGGGAAATGCTCGATGGCATTGTTTGCATACGTGGTCCATTGGAGGTCATCACAAATACAACTCCAACTGTCTTTAGCCTACTTTACTCCAAATGCAAGTTCAATACATGTGAGTGTCTATTAAAAATACCATCATGTGTAAGCTGTTTGTGAATGCCATGTGTGTATTAACTTAAACCAGGCTATTTGAATTCTGAGTCAGTGTGCACACCAGGGTAAACATCTCCACTGAGCTGCCTGTGTGTGCTTTGTGTAGTTACATTTGATGCACTCTTTTAAATGTAGTCTCGAGTCCTGTTTGTTTTGGCCACCGGCTTGTCCTGTAGCCTTTGCTGTCAGTAGACCCCGCGGTTGCGTCACTGACCCAGTCCAGGTTTAATTAAACCCAGATTGAGAAAGCGTATAAATCCAGCCCCTTTCCCCTCGCTGCTCTGCGGCACGCGCTCGACCTGCAGCTGAACAACACACCAGGCACAACAAGGATTCATTTAGTCACATCTTAGTCGCGGAGCGCAAAGAATTTTTCACTTTATAATGGCGGAACTCAAGGTAAGACAAATACACACCCTACCAGTTACTTTCATTCACATTTCTGTTTTTACGTTCTGTCGTTTGTCGCTATTGTCAGGCGATGTATAACTATATAACTATAACTGCATGGGGAAACAAACAAAATATGAGCCTTACTTTGGAAAAGTACAACTTTTCTGATTCACCACAAACATGCATCGCGCGTTAAAGTTTCTCAAAGTATGGCTGAGCGCTGAGACGAAGGGTGGCGTTGGTTCTGACCAATCAGAGAGCAGCATTCAGCAGCTGCCCAGATGTGACAGGACACGCTTCAAAACCAAAGTCAACAATATGGAAATGTTTTAGGAAGCTAAGTAACATAGTAATAATGTATTTATTTTTGCCAAATTTTAAACATGAAGTCATATTATTGCTTTATATATTCACAATATAGCCTATTAATTACTTCATCTCACGTCACTGAGTTGGCAGCCTATCCAAAATCAAATATAATATTAAAAATAACTTAAGTAAGCCTGTAAGCGTACTAGAGGCTCCCCAATGCACATATGAATGCACACATATGGAAAACATCTATGCCCAAGTTCCTGCAGACTCACAGTGACTCAGCAACATTTTGTGGCGTAAAACTATAACACAGATGACAACTACCAGTTAGTAAAAATGCTTAAAGGGTGCTTTTTTAAACAGAGAATCACTGCAATATTGATCAAAAAAGTACTTTTATAATTAGACTATAACAACAGATAATGGCTCTCAGCGAGACGGGGAATTTGGTGTAGCTGCAGTTTGTTTTTATCATAAATCTAATGGGAATCAATATGATAACAATTAGGAAAAAGACCAGCCTTAATGACAAGCCTTCAAATTTAATTATAAGCAGTGTGAACACATTTATCATGCATCATAATGAAGCTCCATGGTGTTTTACTACATGTGCTGTTTTTATTCTTAATATTGAACTTGTGTGTCTGATGCCTGTCTCTCCAAGTACATGAGCGGTTTTGGAAATGAGTTCTCCTCTGAAGACCCTCGCTGTCCTGGGTCACTACCGGAAGGACAGGTAAGATAAGATGTCATTTAAAACTCAATGACCAGAAATGAATGAATGATTTTTCATTTTTTGTCGTCTATCCGCCCAGAACAACCCGCAGGTGTGTCCGTATGGCCTGTATGCTGAGCAGCTCTCTGGTTCTGCATTCACCTGTCCAAGGCCAACCAATAAGAGGAGGTACATGGGCCGAACTATGGTCATTAATGACTGATATATAGCACTTTTCAAGACAAGTATTTTACAACTGAGTCCACACACTGGTGGTGGTAAACTCTCTCTGAAGCTACCTTGGGGCAAATTGACCAACAGTTGGCAGCCATACCAATGCTAATCACACTCATACACAAGCAAAGTGTCTTGCCCAAGGACACAATAGCAGTAAGAAATTGAAACCGCCAACTTTACAGTTAACAGCCCTACTATGTCTACCATCACTGGCCCATCATTGCTTAATTCACTTGATTCCCTATAGCTGGTTGTATCGGATTCTTCCATCAGTAAAACACAAGCCCTTTGCCCCAATGCCCTGTGGAAATTTGACAGAGAGCTGGAATGAAGCAGAGCCCGATCCTAACCAGGTAGAGTCACTGTTTATCATCATATAGCTCTGTGATGTTGCAATGTATTCAAATCTGTATGGTCTTTTTGACACAGCTGAGATGGCTGCCATTCACCATTCCCAAATCTGCAGACAAGAAAGTGGACTTTGTGGCAGTACGTATGATATTCTATTTAATAATGCCACCCTTCTTCAGTTTTTCATCTCACAGATTGCCTGACTTTATGTTGCAGGGCTTGAATACAATTTGCGGTGCTGGCGATGCTAAGTCTCGTGACGGCATTGGCATTCATATGTATACCTGCAACGCTTCCATGGCAGACAGGTACATACAGTAGCCTATATAATGCTTCCCAAATAGATGTATTTTCAAGATCAAGTGGTCCTCTTTTGTGCTTTCATTTTGGATTTTTTTCCTTTCTTGCCGCAGGTGCTTCAACAACTCAGATGGAGACTTTTTGATTGGTGAGGACTGTTGATGTTTTCACCCAAAACAATGAAAACCCAACAAATTTTTTTTCATTTTGTCTCTATAGTCCCACAGCAGGGCGAGCTCTTGATCACCACAGAGTTTGGGAAGATGATGGTCGAACCGAACGAGATATGTGTCATTCAAGTGCGTATGTTTTTCTATCTGATCCATTTACACTATACTAAAAAACAGAGCTAACTTACAATATTTAGAAAGCCACCACTACTTTTCCGAACCGGCCCTTAAAAATAAAGAGCCATACAAAGAGAGAAAGCCTGACCATCACAGTTTGTGATTGCATGTGTGTGATCCCAAACACGTTATTATATGAACTCAGGGGTCACCTCAGCATCAGTGCATCCCGTCTTTATACATAAGAGCACTGTATTTTCTTTCTCTACCATTTCTACATGTTCAATTTGCAGCAAGGGATGCGCTTCAGTGTGGATGTTTTTGGAGAATCCCGTGGCTATATACTTGAAGTGTATGGAGCACATTTTGAACTTCCTGACCTGGGACCCATTGGTGAGTTTTTATAGTGTCCGTAATATAAAGGTTGGTTCTTTTCAAAAATCTGTCCCGCAATCGCTATGCCTTTTCGCCACAATAACTGTTGTTCCCTGAATCAATTCACACACCCAAGTATAGATTTTTGTGCACTTATGGGATCATGTTTATGTATTATAGGAGCAAATGGCCTGGCAAACCCGAGGGATTTCCTGTGTCCGGTTGCGTGGTACGAGGACCGCACAGTGGCTACGGGTTACACCGTCGTCAACAAGTACCAAGGAAAACTCTTCGCATGCCAACAGGTTTTAATGTCATTTCTTCCATTCAATTATTAGAGGTGGGAAGTAATGAGTTTCTTTTACTTGAGTAAGAATAAATTATACTTAATGGTAGTTACTGCCCATACTTTTTACTTTTACTTGAGTAATACATATTATATTGAAGTAACAATACTCTTTCTTGGAACACTAGTAAGAGTACATGTACCCACCTCTGTATGTTATCCAGGTATAAATGTATTTCTTTGTACCCTAAATTGTAAAATCATTTTTATTTGGAGTCTATTTTGTTCTAATCTAAAATGCATAGATTACGTTCAAACTGTTTTTTACTCTTACTCTTACGTAATTATTTTGGATGTACTTTTTACTTGAGTAAAAAAACACACTTGGTTGAGTAAAAATTGTGGTTACTCTACCAATGTTTGCCAATTACCCACACATGTGCTCTTCTAGACATTGCTGCTACATACTTGCCCCATTAGCCCACTAAGTTTGTTTTTGCTTCAGTTCACACCATCAAATGACAAACAGGAAACCGTTGGAATGGTGCGTGTGATCCATTAGATTGAATTGCCCTCCCCGATAATTTAATATCGAGGCGTACGCTGTTCCCCGTTCAATGTGTTTCCGCTCCGACTCCCTTATGAGCTTTAATCACTCGTAATTAGTTAAGACCTTCTGGAGTTACTGCCAGAATAGCTGTGGCGTAGATTTGTAGAAACGGAAAAAAAACTTAGAGTAAAGCATTAATTTGAGTGTATTTGCTAGAGAGATTGATCCTCCCCCCCCTGAATATCCTGTTGGGTGCATAATTGGATCGAGACATAATGTGTGACAGGCGGTTTTTACTGAGACATGAAGCGGTATGTCAGAGCGTGTACCTGTGGAAAGCATGTCAGAGCGCACTGTTATTAATAATCTTACAAGTACGAGTACAAAAGGCCAAGATACTTTTTATAAAACAAACACATTTACCTCTTTCTACCTGGGCATGCTCTTCTATCTTGTCAGGCCATAAATGCTGAGGTGAGTGGGGTAACATGGAGGAAAATCAGATGTGGGACTTGGGCCATTTTAAGGGAAGATGCTGCTGCTCTTGCTGTTCTGTGCTCCCGCAGAGTGCTGAAATTGCTCAAATTAACTTATTATTTGCTTGACTGGACCAATATGTTTGTGTGTGCTAGTGTGTACTTCATGCATTTTCCCGTTCATTTTTAATCAAATTTTGTAGTTTCTATAGTTGAAGAAAAGACATTACATTCACTAGGTTGCCACAAAGTACAAAGTAAATTCATTGGGCACATACTGTACACCACATTCATTTGTCGTCTTCTGCTTATGTTAGGAATAATGTGTGGCTAGAGGCTGTCTCAACAGCAACTACAGGCCTTGGGGTACACCCTGGATAATGGACAATTAGTCTCTGGACTTACTGTATTCCCCTGTCAATTTTATTAATTCACATTTCTTCCATTATTTCCAATACGGGTCACAGGCAGGGTACATTCTGGAAATTGGCCAGTTAGCACCGGGCTAACACAGGGACAGACACACACACAACCATTATTCAGTATGGGCAATTTAGATTTGTTGTGCACAGTGTAGTATAGTTATGTTAAGTACGTTTATATAAACAACTTTATATGCATTTAGGTTCGATTCAAGTGAACATTGTATTTGTCTGCAGTGTGTCAGCCTGTGTGTGTGTGTGTGTGTTTGGGTGTGTAAAGAACAGAGGGTCACTGAAAAGGCAGCTTGAGTTGTAATGAACTATATTGATTTCAGAGCTGCTGTTGAATGTCTTTTTCACAGTGACATTATCAGAACAGAGAAGCTATATAAAATTGCAGTGGTTTTAACAATCAAGATAAAGAAATATCTCTGCACCCACTGTTACCGCGCCTCGCTCCCCCCCATCATAAATGTGTCGCTGTGAGCATCAAAATGCTCAAAGTTTGGGAAAGTTTGATTGTGAAGCCAATTACATCATAATACCTGGAGCTGTGTATCACAAAGAACAGGCGATTGAAAGAGAAGAATAAAAAGCGCACCCTCTTTCACAATCAACCCTTTTCATTACCACCATTTTTTCTCTTTATGTCAAGAAGTACTTTCTCTGAGAATTTCAGATTACAAAGACATTATTCATTGTTCCTTTTTTGTCCAGTAAAAACCTCAATTTAATGTCATTTGTGTTTGTTGCCTGGTTAGACTCGTCTTATTTGTTTTGTGTTCTGCACATAGGAGTTTTCTCCATTCAATGTTGTCGCCTGGCACGGGAATTACACGCCTTATAAATATAACCTGAAGAACTTTATGGTCATCAACTGTGTGGCCTTTGACCATGCGGTAAGATTCAGTTGAAATGTTCAATGATGTTTGAATACAATTATTTACCTCTCCTCATTGAAAATCCATAGGACCCATCAATTTTCACTGTACTAACCGCCAAATCTACACGTCCGGGTGTTGCCATTGCAGACTTTGTCATCTTCCCACCGCGGTGGGGTGTGGCTGACCATACCTTTCGTCCCCCATACTACCATCGTAAGGAAATACTTTTTCAGTGCATGACCTTTGTTTGATTGTTCCCCAATCCAAATTCATTTAAAATTTTATTTTTTCCATGATTATTTTAGATTCAATTATTATTTGTGATTAAATGTTAGTGCTGCAGTCAAGTATATCAGCCTTTTATAAACCAATAGGCCTCTAGCCATAATTTATGAAGCCACACAGTAAAAGGTGTGGAGTGTTGTGTAACAGCTCCCCCTTCCTGTGAATGTAGGTAACTGCATGAGTGAGTTCATGGGTTTGATCAAGGGCCATTATGAGGCGAAAGAGGAAGGCTTCCAGCCTGGAGGAGGCAGCCTCCACAGCATGATGACCCCACACGGTCCTGATGGAGACTGCTTTGAGAAGAACAGCACAGCAGAACTTAAGCCTGAGAGAGTCGCAGAAGGAACTATGGTATTAAAACATTTTAACAACCTTACACTATTTTAACAAATGTTTTGTGCTAATCTATTTTTTTTTAGGCTTTCATGTTTGAATCGTCCTTCAGTATGGCAGTGACTAAATGGGGATTGGAGACCTGTCAGCGTCTTGACAAGAGCTACTACCAGTGCTGGGAGTCTCTACGCAGCCACTTTAATTATAACTGGAAACCAAGCAAAAAATGAGAAAGTCCCAAATCCCTTTAAACTTGCCCCAGAAGGAAAATCGAAATGTCATTCTGGCTGTGCCCTTTATAATTAACTAAACTGTAAATGAAACATTTAAAATGAGGTTTTGTGTCATTGTAACAGTAAAAATAAAGCAACATTTTCCTGTTCCATTGTTCATTATTAAAAAGTGAGAAATGCTAATGACCAAAGTCAAGTGATTTGGCCACCCAGAGATTAGTTACCTTGAGAAACCAATTTAATGAATGTGTATTTAAAGTGTTCATAAATATACAATATACTACTCTTAATTTAATTGGCTACTAGTCACCGCTGATCAAAAAAATAAAGGTTTAGATTGACCCCATAATGACAATAGAACTTTATTTACTTATAATAATTACATACATGGAAATCACTAAGTGGTGTTTTGTACAGCAGCTCAAGATGACAGACCGAACTTGCGGACGAGGGTTCCAGCCTTAATCTTCTCCTCTTTTCGGTCCTGTAAAACACATGACAATCACAATGCGTTAGTACAGTTTCCATAGCAACAAAGTCTTATTATCGCCATGATCCTTTTCACATTGCTTTTTCTCCCTCGACTGCATGTGTTTTTTATGATTTACCAAAATGTCTCCTCAGCGACAAACAAGCAGCCGTGTGACTATTGAAGCATTTTTTTTCCTTGGGGCGGAAGCAGCACATACTGTTGTGTCCCTGGGCAAGACACTTACCTGCATTGCCTATGGTTGTGTGATTGGTGTTTGGTGGTGGTCAGTGTGCCCCAGGGCATCTGTGGGTACATAAGTAGCTTACCACCACTGAGTGTGACTGGAGTGAATGAATAATAAACTCAAAATGTAAGCACTTTGAGAAAGCCTTTGGCATTGTAAAACGCAATATAAATCCAACCCATTATTATTATAAACATGAAAGTAAGAGAAAAATAAAAGCATGCTGCATTTGAAACATGACAGTTGTTTCTGATGTGAATAAATATATGACCAGTATGTACTACCAAACTATATTTTTGATTAATGACATTTGAAATACACAAAAGCAGTGGCTAGTAAATAACTGTTTATTATTACAATATTTCTCCAGTTTTCTCCAGTTTATTCACACTCACAAAGCAAAACGCTATTCACCTTTTCAGAGATTTAAAACTTAAAAAGGAAATCCCAATCATATATTGCATCCCTATTATCAGGTACCATATGATACATCCAAGTAAAGTATAAAAAGTGCTTTCATACCCTGTCTGTTTTGAAGATGTAGTAGAGGGTAAATAGAGGCACAACTCCAAACAATGCGCCCAGCAGAGATGTCTTGAAAGTGGGACGAAAGTGTGGATAAGGATTGGCTCGTGCAAACACCCATCGATTCAGTGCAGGGTCTTCCTTTATGACGATAAAAAATACCAACATATACATAAATAAACTAAATGCAGGACATGATCTCAACAAAACCAATGCCATGATGCAAACACAAACATTACACCCTCACAAACCGATGTATATATTTTGTGTTGTCAATTGATAAATGGATGCAGCTGTGAATACACGTGTATAAACGAGGCAGTCGCTCCAAATGCTTCAGAATGGTAAGTGTATACTGTTACGGAATGGTCCATCTTTTGTTCTTTATGTTTATTGCTGTTAAATTAGAAGAATGTGCTTATAATGCGTTTGTGGCATGCTGTCAAATGTGTTCTCGAGATTTAGTTTTAAACCTGACATTTACATATTTTAGTGCTCTCTTGGGTTGAGTAGTTAGACAAACATGCATTAAAACGCTGTATGTTGTTGTTCCCTATTCATAACACATCGGAGTGTTTTGAAGGGTGACATTGCTAGCTAGCATGTAGCTACTTACAATGAGCTCTTGTCTGTGCGGGTTATTAAGCTGCGTTTGATACTGTCTCTTCAGATTTGCGCGTATTGCAGCTCTTTCTTCGTCTGCCCGTCTCTTCTCTGGGGAAAGGTTAAAATAGTCATTTGGATCCAGAGTTCTCGGCCGAGTGGCCAAGGGCGCTTCTTTGTAGTCCGCCATGTTTGTTTGGTGACGGGAGGAAGACGGGATCTCGTGAAATATCGCGTTGCCTGTCACTGTAGCAACGAACTGAACGCAAGGACGGGCTCTCGCAAAAACAATGTCTGAAAATATGATTAAAGTTGAGGCAAAACAAACTACTTCAGTCGAAAGGGAGGAAGAAAATGTGGGGGAAGACGACCAGGCACTGGCAGAGGGGAGAGAGGACGTTGAAGACACTGCACAATCCGTGAAACTTGGAGAGCAACCAGAGACCGTGGTGGAGTTTTTACGCAGTTACTTGTCACAGATGGGAATGTACGAAACTTTGGACTGCTTCCAAACAGAGTGGCACGAGATGGTACAGAAAAGACTGATAGATGCAAAGTGCGTTGATGTCATACCAGACGTGTACATCCAAAACCGACATTTGGAAATCGAGCTGAATAACGCAACAAGGGAGAGGAAGGAGTACCAACTAGCTGCAGCTGAGGCAGCCGAGGCAGTGGTCAAAGTCCAGAAGGCCAGAGACGTCCACAGGATGCGACACAAGCGCATAATACAAGAGAAAAACAAGGTTATAGAAGACATACGAAAACTGACGACCCAGTGCAGTGACTACCAACCAAAAGTAAAGCAAATGAACGACAAATATCAAACACTGGTGAAACAAACACTGGAACTGGACAAGGCGTTAGACCTGGCAAAACAAGACAAAACATCTCCACTGCCAGTGTCAAAATCAAAAGAAAAATAGCATATTCAATTATTATGGTGTATTTTTTAAGTCTTTCTTTTTATAATGTTGATTTGTTAATACTGCCTCACAAGTTAGTCAGATAATAAATAATGATATTGGTTGCATTTTCTTTATACGCCACAAGGGGTCCCCCTTTATCAAGCTTTCAAAGGTGTATCCAAAGAGAACCCTACAAGTCAGACTGAACAGTATGGAATTCATTCATACATAGCTCTTACGCTGACGTTTTGAAATTAATTAATGTATAACCTGTGTGGTGAGTCTGGTCCACAAGTCTTAACTCTTTGTACTGCACAGCGAATGACCGACATTAAATATTAAACTCAACTCTCAACTTTGACCTTCTGGCACTTCACACAACACACCCATGATTCACACCAAATGAAAAGTTTGAGGTGTGTATTCTGTACTGCTTGATGGAGAATCTTGTACTGGATGCAATATTTTATGGGAAGCCAGTGTAGATGGATGTGGGAGTAATCCGTTGCCAGGGCTTGGTGTGCGAGAGAACCCTGGAATTTTGAATGTATACTGGAGCCTGTCCAGGAGGTTCTGAGTGATCCCGGACAGGACTCCATTGCAATAGTCCAGTCGTGAGGTTATAAATGTGTGAATGAGTGTTTCTGCAACTGAGTCTGGGAGTGAGTAACGGGGGTGAGGAGATGTTGTGTAGATGAAAGAAGTGACAGATTGAATGTTTGTCAAACAGAGGGTTGAATCCAGGATGACACCCCAGATTAAGGACTGATGGTGACGGGCAGATGTAGCCACCTTCTGAAGCAGTGGTCTGGTCGCCACAACCATGAGTTCTGTTTTGTTACTGTTGAATTTGAGGAAGTTCAGAAAGGCAGTTGGTGAAGGTCTGAGGTGGGAATTTGGCAGAGGGCTTGGTGGAAATGTAAAACTGAGTATCGTGTGTATGAGTGAAAATTTAGATCATGTTTGCGTATACACTGTCCAAGTGGGAGCATGTATATGATGATGATGAGTGTCTTAGAACTGAGCCCTGAGGTATGCCTTGATGAACAGGAGATGTTTAAGAGTGATCTGGTCTGAATCCTGACTGCAATTGCATCCATACACACATTTAGCACAAGGACCTCATCCATCTAGGGCAGTGGTCCCCAAACTACTCCCTGAACACTACCAGAGACGTATTATTTTGATTTCATAAATACTGTTGTTATATATTTCCTGAATTTTTTTCTATGACAAACCCAGAGAGGGTTTTTGATTTAGTTATGTGTGGCTTTCTGGAAAACAATAAATCTTTACATTTAGGCACCCCTACGATCGACACACTTTTTCTGTTACAAACTGACCCTGCCCCCCATCAGAGAAAATTTTGGGGACCCCTGATCTAGGGTCTAATGACAGGGGGATCATTTTGTCTCTATTAACTTTGTTTATTGTTTGCAATGACCGTGATTATTGTTTATATACATATTTTTCTGTAAAGCCCTCTGAGGCAACTTTGATGCGATATAGGGCTATACAAATACAATTGTATTTAATTGAAATTGTTCAGAGCTCATGATTGGACATATGATGTTGGATTTGACCAACCACTGCTTTCACCATGATCTTAATTAGAAAAGGAAGGTTGGGAATCAGCCAGTGGTTGTAGAGCTCTTCTGTGTCCAGCCCTGCTTCTTCAGGATAGGTGTGATTGCAGCCATCATAAATGAACAGGTCACAAAACTGGTGTCAGGGATGTATTGATTATGTAAGATATGTGCAGGCTCAGAACAGGAATGGAGGCTTTGACCAGGAGAGTTGGCATTGGATTAAGGGTGGATGGAAGTAATAATTTTTCAACCTTGAATATAATTATTAATGGCTTCAGAGTAAGTGAAGTGGTGGCCTGACTGACATGTATATTTGCAGCTAACATGTGTTGCACTTCTGTGTTGTGTTCCCTGCTCCACCCACAGTTGCTATATATCAATGGAAGAGTGCTTGAAATGATTTTGGTTTTGAGTTTTTGCACATGTGCACTTCCTTTCACTGGCTATTTGATCTTTTGATGATAAGGAAAGATTTCATTGTACTATTGGGTACAATAATCATACTACACAAAGGTAATTTGGGATTTTTGTTAATCCCTGATTCCTTATTTTCAGAATTACTTCCTCCAAATGCTCCTCTTTTAAAACATTTGTCTCCAATCTTATTCTAATCTATGCGTATGAAATTGATTTTGCCTGACAGAGAGTATTGCCTTCTTAATAAATCAGCTTTCGGGACCCGTATATACAGTGGGCAATGGGTCAAACTCAGCAATATTTTCTGCTTTAATGTACACAGCCGAGCAGAGATTGACTTGTGGTAGTGACTCAGCAGGCATCCATCATTTTCACAGATAGCTACGCAGATGAATTACTAAGAAATGAAATTGACAAAATACTGCATTTTTTGGCTGTATGCACGCCAAGATTTTAATACTGTTTCCCACTGTGCACATCACAAGGTGCTACCAGGTTGTTCTTTGGACATTGAAGAGCAGAATAAAATGGAAACCTTTTTAGACAGTTGCAAATGATTCCTGTTCTTTTGCCTCTTATTTTGAAAAATTAATTAACAACTAAGTGGTCGACTGGGCTGGTCGACACTATCTCTTTGGGAGAAGTCTGCATGTTCTCCCTGTGTTACTATGGGTTGTCTATGGTTCTCTGCCTTCCTCCCATTATCCAAAGACATTCATGTGTTTGAAGAACTGGTAACTCTAAATTTCCCTTAGTGAATAAATGCTTGTGGTTGTCTGTCACTATGTCTTTTAGTCAGCCCTGCAACTACGGTCCTGGGTGTACCCCAATCTAAGGTTGGTATAGAAGTAAAGTACACTATTACTGGCATGGGCTAAATGTTATGACTGTCTTTATCTTTGCTTTTAGAGTCTTAGTTGGTAAATGTTAATAGAAACTCTATTGGCAAATTGGTAAACAACCTCCTGCTGCCATGCATGTAAAGGTCAGCTTTTTGAATTATTGAGTTAAGATTATTGTGGCTGTCTCTAATTGTCTTTCATGCATATTAGGTTATACAAGGTCACTTTTCAAAAAATAAATGATGTTCTGACAGTTTGAGATACTATTTTGTTGAAGTGATGTCTGGCCACAGCGGAGCGTTGTGAGGTGAGGAGGGACAGTCCATACCCTCCGACTCTGATGTGATGGGACGTGGCAGCAGATGAAAAGAAAGAGCCAGAGTCAGGCCCGAAAGCATGGTCCCAGCCTGATACACCAGGGGACACATGATGGGCACACAGCATACTGAGTAGAAAATACCTTGTCCTGACTGTCAATTGCACAGAAATCATGTCCTACACAAAGTTTGAGAGTTGGTGGTAGTTTTTGAGCTGTAGTTTTAAGTAAAATTCATGTCCTCCCTGTGTTTCCATGGGTTCTCTCTGGGTACACCAGCTTCCTCCAACCACATAAAGACATTCATGAGTTGTCGGATAAATTGTGTGAATTCATTAATTGAATGAATGTGAATTAGTCAATAATAGTCTGACAATAGTGTAGTCTATGATGCCTTTATGTCTATGGTTTAAGCAATGGTCATATTTGGCCATTGGAAATTATGATTATTTACAAAATGTGACCAAAAAGCTACCTTTGGATTTTGTTAACAGTATTTTGTCCCACGTTGCCTGATGTTTTGGGATGAGCTCCTCCTGTCAACACGAAACTAATACTTACTCTGTGGTTTTCTTGAGAAGAGATGTTTGCTCTAAGCCACTAACTACATAAAAACCTAAATGAGCATTTTTAGAAAAATCCAGAAAGTTCCTACCACAGTCCTATAGATTTAAGGTTAGAGTCAATACTTATCTTCATCTTTGTTGTTTAGGGGACCAGCCGACAGCAGACCCAGTGGAAACAATGCCACACACCACTTACACAACCACAAAGCACTTGGAAATATGCTGTAAGGATTGTCTTTGTGTTGACCACACGCAGTGACGCATGTTCTGATTAGAGACTGACCTTACTTTAGCATTTACATCACGTCTATAATAGTGCTGTCTTTCCTATCTATGGCCTGTCTTCACATGCAAGATACTGTATGTCCCCTCTGTGGTTGTCAACCAGGCACCTCTTGCTCCCATGCAGTGCCACTTCTCTATCTTTGGGCTCCTTAAAAGTGTAGTCTCTAAATTTCCTAACATAAATGGGAAAAATGATTTATCTGACCCTGTTCTATGTTCTGTGATGAAAAATAGGTCATCTGTCATAACTATTAATTTACTTTACTTTACTCCTATGGCCTCTAAAGCAACATCAGTTCAGAGTTTGTGGGTTACTTTAACCAATCGTAGTCGAGTTTTACTTTAGTCCCTCCCCTGGCCTCTACAGACTACCTACTTTATATCATAAAACAGGGTCAGATAGTCAATTTCAAGCATTTATTTTACTTTTTCTGGTCTACACTTTGAAGCAGTATTGGTTTGGGGCCCCAGCCTTTCAGCCAATTTGTGGATCAAGTCAAATTTACCACATCATAACTTTAATTTCACTACAAAATGTAGCTTATTTTCTATGATAAAAGCTTTGAGAAATTTGGACTTGCAAGCTTTTCTAATTATCTGCCTAGATCCTGGTTTCAGATTAACCCTATAAAATGACAGCAATAGCAGGTTATATATTATATATTTATATTAAAATAGAGATGTGAAATCACCAAACAATGAATATGTTTGGGGCCTTATGCAACCGCTTATTTTATGTAAAGGAAGGGTTGTTAGGCATCCATTTCCCAGGATGCTGTGCCCCAGGGTACAGTCAGTGATTCCCTGCCAGCAGCTGTCACATCAATGTGTGTACTAGCTTGACAGCACAGTGCATCAGGGCTGTGCTTCCCGCTGTTTCTACACACCTTACTGATAAAATCAACACATTTGTGGCAAAAGCTGCAGTTCTGGGATCACACAATAGCGTCTCGCGGCTATTTGCCACAACCTGCTAATCTTGTTGATTTGTAAATAGGGTCGGATCAAGACGCTATACTTTGCCCACCTCCCATTCCCTCAAAAGAGGCAACAATTATGTGCTGTCGGGAATTGCCAAGTTTATAAATAACATTACACTGTTATTTTTGTCCACCTCTTCTTGTTTGTGTCAGTAATATGCTGTAAACACCGGACTACACGTCACAGCTTTGGTCAGTTATGGGCAGATGACTCATCCCATTCACTTAGATTGCCTTGCAGTTTTACAAGACTCACTTTCTCATCTGGTTGCCTCATCTCTGGGCCTTCTGATGGCTGCTTTACTGAGAGGACGTTCAGCTACTGCCACTTTGACACAGTTACATGCATTTTACTGAGCAGGGCTTGACATAAACATTTTTGCTCACTGGCTACATGGCAAGTATTCTTCAAAAGTAATTAGCTAGACTTTTCCCTATCCACAATGAAGTTAGTTAATTTGTTATATTTAGTCCACTCTAAATAAAACAAAATATAATGTTTTGCATCTTGTTAAGGGCTAATCATATTTTCCTCCAATGATGATGACTTTGATTATTGGGGGAACAGCATTAATTTAAGCCTCAATAGTTGAATATATGTTGTTTTTTTTTTATTTGTTGCCAGCCAAAATGATAATCTAATTACATTTGGCATGTTGGCTAGCCTTGCTATAGTGTAATATAGGATGCTAAACAGAACTACCCACAGATCTCATTTGCACATCATGATGTCAGTACAGGAATATTCAGCAAATTGTCTGTCCTTGGCAAAATTAATTTAATATGACATAAGATTTTGAAATAGCCTGAATTTGACTTGTAAAACAGATGGTCGGCGCTACATTTAGACCGGCTCACACAGAGGCTAAAAGCTCCTGGCCGGCGCATTGTAAATGAAATAATGTGAGCTTCCTGCTGGTTTATTCAGCAGCCATCTTTGCCAACAGAGCCTGTACCTGTTACACTTGCTACATGTACTTAGAGCTTAAGTGCTGCAAAAGCCCCTTAGACTAAATCTCAGAATTACTTTGCAGACCCTTTTGTGGAAAATGTGTCATTCTGGAAAGAGAACAGGAATAACTATACACTTCCTTAATGGACACGTAAAACTGTTTTATATGGAGGCTCCTTATGCAGCACCAAGTACTTAATGTTTAAAGAGCACATTTTCAACTAAAACCTTTATTGAAATCTAATAAAAGAACTTGATATGATTTTTATTCCAAAAATATACCACGAGTCCATGAGAATACATTACAACAGAAGACTCCACTACAATATTAGAGAAAGGTAAATAAAATTATTATATAAAAGTCCATAACAGCAATAGATAATAAAGTTAGCACAGAGAGGTTGTATTTGTCTGAATGCTTCAATTGGGCCTGTCGTTCTGGCCTTCATTTGTGGGGTCTCCCTGCAGAGAACACAAAGACACATTGTGAATTATACAGTATTTAAATTAGCATTACAAAAGCAACTTACCAGGACTGAAAAAGCCCCAGAGCGGTCAATCTTCCCTCGTCTGGGAGGCTCATTCTTCACCTGTCTGCGTGCTCGAGTCACCTAAAATCCCAACCACACAGAATTAAGGTTAACACCAGGGACGTAACATCAGGCAGTGCAGCCAGTCCAACTGAACTGGGGCCCAAGATGTAGAGGGACCCACTGGGAGTCCATGACTAAACCAGAACTGAGTCTAAATCATGACTAAAAACAGATGAAATGAGGACTAGCAGACCTAAACCAGGATTAAGCCAGGACCAAACAAGGATTAAAAAGACATAAAAACTAAGACAGAACAAAACCAGGTCTAAATCAACCCACCAACCAACATGTAATACATGCTCTACACAGGACTAAACCAGGCCTTAACCATGATCATGTCTTTACCAGGACAAGGACCAGGTCCAAGTATTAAATCAGATTTAAACCAGGACTAACCAGAACCATAAAACACCTGCACTGCAGTGATCACAAACTTAAGCCACTGATTAAACACTATATAAAGTGAATGATATTGAAGACCTACTCCCAAGAAAAACAGGCAGGCTGCCCTTATAATTGCTCGCCCCGGTTCCTGCACTCAGCCGTTTCCATGGAAACTCACCTGTAGGGGGTTGGACTTCTTGTCGTGTGTAAGCAGCGAGAACGAGCCAGCGCGGAGTTTACGCTTGTTCTTTTTCTTATTCTCAGTTTGGACCAAGTGTCGCCTAGACCTGTCAGCCTGAGAGAACAAGGGCAGAGGGTCAGGGCTGGTGCTCAGACACTGTGAAATTATGTTTTGTTATTGTAGTCTGACTGTCTCCCCACATCTATACTAATGTTATTTTTTAACATAAAGGAGAAAGAATGAAAAACAAACTTCTTCTTACTCTATTTAACTTTCTATACAATCATCTCACTATATATTTATCTGTCCTATGGGGGGTAGTATCGGGTTTTCCCCACTTATCAGCCGGTTGGTGGTTCGATCCCTACAGGCTGCTGTTGACTTTGGATAAGACACTTCACCCACCATACATTATAGTGTATTTAGATATGTGTAATTGCTGTAGTTGTAGGAAATGAAGCAAAAACTTAGATGTAAATCACTTTGTTCTGAGAAAGTGCAATATGAATTTAATGCCTTATTCTCCCATATTTCATATTGGCCTCTTGAAAGTCTTTGTCCACACAATGACTTGAGACTTTTTGTGTTTTGCACCAGCTCACTTCCCACTCGCTGACTTTGTTGGCTTTTGGCCTTTGTCTGCCTGTGACTGTGGCGTGACTAATAGTGATGTGTACCTGGATGAGGGTGTTCGGGAAGCCTTTGACGGACACAGCCCCGGGCAGACTGGATTGACTCAGATGGGTAGGACCCCTCCTCTCCAGCTGCCGCTTACGTCTGAACAAAGCCTACAGGATGAGACACATATCAACCACAGACCACAATAGAAAAAAATGTAAGCTAAAGAAAATAATGGTATGTTCCAGTTTTTCTCGGAAGCCTCCTTGAGATTGCAACTCCTACGTCGGAAAAACCAAGACAAACCCAAGTTGAGAAATCCAAAATGGCTACGCCTGCATAAACGTTAACGTTTTGCTACATAGAATTTCCACTAAACAATACAATTTGAATGTTTGTTTCTGCATTATTTTGGAGAGTATATCATTCTGAGGTCCGATTTCCAACTTCTGAGAACAACTAGAATACAGCAGAAGGTTTCTACTGTTTTGTCTTTACAGTCTGTTTGTGTCACTGAAATGAATGCCATCCAAGGCCACTTCAACTTCCACCAATTTTCCTATTGATCCACACATAAACGAGGCAATGCTATCGATCGTTCTTTTTGCTAACAAATGGACTGACACTTTGAGAAACAACAGCCTTCACTTTCCCAATTAGACTTCACAGTCAATTTATAACAGAGCCTTGGGGCGTATTTTTTTCTTTTTCAGCGAGTTACATAAGCAACAAAATAGGAAAATTGTTTTCAGAAATGAATAACAATAACTTCCCTATTCTCCTTTTCAGCTGAAAACTAAACCCGTCCACTTGAAATCATCTGTTCAAAGAGCCTCGGCGGTGATTGCCGTCGACCTACTTTTGAATGGCTTTCAATTGTAGCATGCGCTTTGTTGGGGATTCGTCAGTGGGACAACTGCTATTATATTATGAGTGTTTTTTCAGCAATTTATAAAGCTGCTGTCATGTTCCCTAAATAACAACTTCGTCACAATGCCATCATATTATTATTCACATCGGTAATATCCAGGTATCGCATTAGCACGGATTGACATAATTGTGTTGTGTGTTATGTAAGCAAGCACAGACAAAGAAAACCACCTCCCTTTTCCAGACCACAGGGTTTTGTCTCAGTTGTTTGCCACTATCCTTATTCCTATAACACTTTTCACTTATTATTTCCATGACACACCCCTATGGGGCCATTTAGAGGGATTTTAAGTGATATCTGACTAAAGCTTGTGGATGAAAGTAGTAAATAGTGACACATACCAGGTCATTGGTCAGTGGTAGCTCCCTCTGCTGCCTGTGGTCTTCAGACTAAGAAAGGGCAAAGTAGAGTCAATATTAACTTGTATAACAGCTTAAAGGGTAATTACTATGGCTTCAAGCTTTTTTAGGCACACATTTCACATTTTATTGCTTGGAAAATGTATTAATGACAACAAATGAGTAGCCATTGTTACTGCCAATGCAAACAAATGTCAAGTAGTAGTTTCTTCACTTATCTACGAAGAAAGGCGAAACCAATTTGTTTCAGCTCCTGAGATGGTCAGTGCCTCATCATGCAGGCATGAATGAAACAAAATACTCTGAGTATTATTTTTTTTGCACTGGAAACAACTGTATAGCATAGTAGAAAGCTACATTATGTAAAATAATAGGGTCCCTTTAACATTTGCTAAATATGTACATTATTGAAGCCAGTGTAGTGTCTTAATAGGGGAAATGAATAAGCTGTTTACATGCATAGACAAGCTTAGTAACATCTGTTTAGCTGCCAGTGTATACGTCATATAATTTTAAAATATAAGTCTCGCCTTTGAAAACTCCAGCTGTTAGCTCCTCATAAAACCATGTCTTTAATGAGAGCATGTGTGCGGAATATAAGGCACTTTCTTCATCTAATCCATTCGCTTTTGCTGCCACTATATAGTCTAGATCCCTATAAATTACCCATTTACTGCTTTCAATTTCATTATAAACACCAGTGACCTTGATGGGAATGCAAGTAAAAGTGAAGCGAATGTACCCTTTTAAAAGCCTTTGGGTATTAGTTTGTTCTCACCACATTTGAAGCTTATAATTGGGCGTGCTGTAATTACTTTACAAATAACTGCGTCAGAAAAGCACATCTGTGGCACAAACTGGCCTCATCTGCTCCAGAATTTAGTCCCAAGTATTTAGTCTTTCATGGTGCGGTTAAAAAATCCTCCTCTTAACTTGCACAGCTGTCGAAGCCGTCATCCACATGCGTTTGATTACTTTGGACATAACATAAGGACTGTCCGCAGAAAAAAAATGTCAACCACAAGTTTAAAGTGTAACAGCCAGTGGCCACATGAAACGCCAAAACAGGAGCTGAAGGATTTTGTTCCATACAGTGTATATTTCTGTCGCATTATGGCTGTAAAAACCATTACAATGGAACTTTGTTTTAGCAGAAATTATAGGTCTGTCTGGGTCTGTAGGTTAAGAAAACTGGAGAAGACTGGACATGTCCCTTCTCGCCCTGAAACACTGACCACTGCTTTCGTCAAAGGCTTTTCTGAAGAAGTTTAAGTATATTCTGTGAATAGTAGTTATCTTCCATCAGCCAAGCTTCTGTGTGACCGCGCATAGAACAAACAACTGCTTTGCCAAAAGATAAACACTTGTTTTACATATTACATGAGAATAATTTATGAAGAATTGCTAATGTTGAGATATAAACTTAAATGAACCAACAATACAGACACTTTTGTTTAAGGCATGTGTATCTTTCATTCAGATACAATCAGATTCTATCATATCTCATAATCTGAATCAAATCTAAAATCACTTTAAGAGAAGGCTTCTACATCCTAGACATCTCAACTTACCTCAACAAAAATCTAGAATAGAATTATATTTTTATTCTGAAAACTCTGTGATCATAGTCACATGTTATTACTGAAAACAATCTTGACTTTAAATCTTGAATGATTCTAACCAGACAGAAGCAGTATTTAGTTTACAGCACTTACATTAAAGCAGGTAACAGAGAGCTAGACCTCGAAGGGCACTGAGCCACATCGTATCCATTGTAAAGTGTTTGTGTCCTACCTGTGCGTCTGTGGCGTGGCACGGCTCTGCCTGAGCTGCCCCGCTGCAGTCGAGAGCGTGTGCCAGCAGGCTCGCCTGAAGGCAGAGTGCGCAGAGCCAGAGTGTAAGCCCCATGATCAGGATGAACCAGAGTGTTCCCAAGCACAGTCAGCTCTCTGCTTTATACCCTCGCCTGCTCTAATGGAGAACAGATGCAGGAACAGAGGCCATGCCAGCTTCATGCAGACAAACAGCCCACCACAAGCCTGCGCTCTGGGCCAGCCAGTGGCCTGCGGTCCGGCACAAACATGTCAGACATGTCGAGGGCCTCCCCTACTCACTACCCACTACTCACTAACCCTACCCACTACCCCAACCATAGAGCACAGTGAAGCCTATTTTCCACTTATGTCGGCAGTCTCAGTCTTCTCTCTGTGTATGTGTGTAAAGACAAACTTCTGCTGTCAAAGCTCTGCCTGTTACACATGAAATATTGGTGGTTTTGTACTTGTAATGTCCTGAAGAAATGCTCCATTATATCGTGAATTAGTGTGTTGACTCAAAGAGAAGAACTCTTATTTACAGAGAACATGTGCAGTAGATGTTTAGTCATGAACATTAAAGTAAGCTTTTGAGAATTTGTTTTTCTGACATCCTAAACACACGTGTGGTGGATACAATTGCCTGTTAAGTCAGCTGTTAAAATGTAATTGGAAAGAGAATAAAGTAGACAATGGTATATAATTCTCATTTTACCTTATCCTCTGGTTTATATTATGTGGCTAGGATGTTAGCATACCTATGTGGTAGTTTATAGCCTTTAAAACATAGCATGCTCATAAAGCATGCATCCCCTGATGGGGAAAGTGGTATATGAATAGGCACCCTGTTGAAGGTGTGCTGCTGGATGGAAAGTGTGAGTGTAGAGTGAAAAGCCTCAGGCTCTAAGTCTTATACAGTAGTCTCCTCCAGACACGGAAACATGTGGAGCAGGAGAAATTTAATTAGACTTTATATCTGCTCCAAGTCCTTGGACCAGGTTTCCATTCTTTAGCTCTATCAGTAAAAGATGTCTTCCTCATAAATGTGAAGTATTGTGTGAGTCACAGTCTGAGCAGAGCCAATATGGTACAAGAGTTATTCATCTTCATCCACACTTCTCTATTCTGCCTCTTTCCCTGAATCTGTTGGACCCTGTGTAAGAAGCAGTGCTGCAAATGTCTCCCTGGAGGTTCGGCGAGACCACCAGCTCGACAGCTACAGACTAATGATGTGAAGCCATGGATGGGATGTTTAGTCCGGAGACAGGAAGCACACAAGTGAAAAATGGGGCTTGCTAATGCAGCAACCGCTGCCTGACGGTGGGCAAACATGTCAGGCATGTTAGTGGACCACCCCATACTGTTGAGTCTTATTGTCTATACTTGCTATTTCAGGCAACTTGAGTTTTACCTTTCCACAAAATCTTCAGAACAAACCTGGAGTGATTTTATTTTTCAACCATGTCTTTTAAATTTGGGGTTTTATTACAGACATCTATGGGGGACATGATGAAATTGCTATACTTGAGTTGCTTCTTGTAAGAGTTCTAGTTCCTCTGCTTTTCTAGCTGAATTTTTTTTTTCATGTTGTCTGCTCTAACCACAAAGGTTTAAAGGTTAAGTAACAATAAAAACACACAATATACAGCCATTTCTCAAATTGAAAAAGTCAGATTTTCACTTCATAATACCTTCACACGATTAAGCATTAGTTGACTTGAATGTTAATTGCATATTAATAATGCTTTATTACTGCTAAATAAAAGTGGGCTATTCTAAAATGTAAAGTGTGAAAAAATGTCAAATAACGGCCTGATTTATGAAGCATATACAGTGCTTTATGGCTCTATATGACTGACTGAGAGACACCACCTCCCTCTGATTGCAAATCAATACTCCTTTGAAACACACATCCCTTTCATTTACGATGTGACTGCTCTAGTAACAGTTGAAAGGTGTGAGGACAAAAAAAACAGCAGCCGCTTTTAATCCGCTCATGTGGAAACAGTGATGGGGACAAGGATGAGGCAGTGTAAAAATAATACCACCAAAATGATCATTGAACCGTGATCTAGAGGCTTGTTTAAAGGAGATTTTAGGTGTGTTTTTTTAATATTATTTTTTAATTAATTGAATTTTAGATTAGGTGCATGCCCCTTTTAAGGCCCAAATTCCCCTCTGCTAGCCATAACCACTTTACATACAATATTAAACACTGTACATCTCTGAGTATGTTTTTGACAAGGAAACAACAATATAACATAGTGGAGAGTTAAGTTGGTAAGCATAATAGGCCTCCTCAAAGCTATATGTTTTTAAATGATTAGTTAACTTGAGGATAAATCTATGTAATTGATTATTCTATAGCTGGTCTCTGGACATTTTATTGTATTTACTGCTCATTTTCACTGTTCATTTAGTCTGACTGTTAAAAGCCCTTCTAGGGACAGGTGTTGTGAATTAGCCATGGCTATAAACACTGTGATACATGCATCAGATTATTCTGACACAATGGTCTATGTCTATTGTATTTGTCCCTATCAAATAAACAATAAAATAAAAAATAAAATACTTTTAATCATATGTGGAAATATTCACTTTTTGTGCCATCATATAATCTAAAATACAATTTGTGGTAGCGGATTCAGAAAGTTTACAGTATGTAGCCTAGCCAGATTTGTTTATGACAAAATTGTATAGACCATATCGATAAACCATAGCATAATGCTGCTTTATTTTATGGTTATTGGAAGTTACAACAGAGCTGAGTGAAATGACAGTGTTTATAAGGGATTGGAGACTAAAAATGCTTTACATATTGTACATTGTGAATATTGTTGCCATGGGTAATAGTCAAAAAGCAGATATCTTCTTTGATTTCTTATAGAGGTCTTAAAAGTCAGATTTTTATTGCCCAGCACTGTAAGCTTTTTTTTCCTATTACAGACTGAATGAAAATAAAAACGTGTGTGTTTGTACAACCAAGGCTGTGTTTAAAAGCTTGCATCAATTTACTTTTTCTTTTTTTCTTTTTCTTTTTTTTTTAGACAAAACAAAAACTTGCAAAATACATTCATTGCATTTTTAAAAAAAAGTTACCACAGCATCATAGACAAAGCAGCTACGTAAAATCATTTTTGCTGCCCATTTCTTTTCAGGGAGTGCAGTAAGGTTGTGACCAGGGGCCCCAGTGCAGGTTTCTATAGTCCGGATTTAGTCTTGGTTTAGATCAGATTTGGAACTGGTTAAGACCTGGTTGAAGTTAAGTCCTGGTTTAGTCCTTATTTAGACTGTTTTGTTTGGGTTTAGACCTTTCTTTTTTAAAACTGGTTGAGGTTTAGTCCTGGTTTGGTCCTCATTTAGTCCTAATTTAGAACTGGTTGAAGTTAAATCCTGGTTTAGTTCTTATTTAGTTTTATCTTTGTTTAATTCGGGTTTATTTTAAACTGGTTAAGGTTTTGTCTTGGTTTAGTTCTCATTTAGATGTTAATACGACCAGAGAAAAAGCCCTGGTTTAGTCTTCATTTAGACCTGGTTTAGACCTTGTTTAGCCTTGGTTTAATCCTACCTTTGCCTAGCCAAGTTTTGTTAAGTTTAGACAAATCTTTTCATATTTAACACATTATTTATCGCATATAATTTATACTTACTCATAGACCAGGACAAGACCTGGTCTAGTCCTGGTCTAGACTCCCAGTAAGCCCCTGCCTGATACTTCACCCCTGAGTTGATGACAAAACCCCACCATTCACCATTAACTGTATTTTACCTCATTCTTGAAGCATGTCATTGGGTCCAAAAAAAAGAAGAAGAAATAAATACACTATATAACATCACGATAACACTGTGTCGCGGTGAGAGCGCCCCCTGCTGTTAGACTGCGAGCCGGTTGGCGATGGTCATGACGACTTTGAGGATGGGCATGAAGGCGGAGATCTCACTGAAGTTACTGGAGCTGACGATCTGAGTGTGGACCTCAAGGCCCCGCTGGTAATCCTGACCGGCCACGCAACGGCTGATCTCGTGGAGCCCGTTCAAGATGTTAGGAGAAAGCTGGAAAGAAAAGACAAAATAATAATCTAAAAAATAATAATAAAAGTGTAATATGGTGAAATTGCAGATTATTTTCTTTTTAAAAATGTATAGTACGCAAGTTTCCTAAAATTAAAAACAATTTGAATCTTAAAAAAAAAAAAAGAGAAAATTTATGACCCCGTTTTATTTTACTTTAGTCCCTCCCCTGGCCTCTACAACAACAGCAAACCAGTTTGTGGGCCATCACTTTGGCCAATAGTAGTTGAGTTTTACTTTAGTCCCTCCCCTGACCTCTACAGACCTACTTTACATCATATAACAGGATCTTTGTCAATTTTAAGTGTATTTTAGGAAACCTAGAGTCTATACCTCTAAAGGGCTTCTTGAAGTTGAAAATAAGTGTAGCCGGTCAAGTGAATATTAACCATGTTTGATCATTTTATACATCTGATGCTTGCGATCAGAATTCGATCTGAATTTTAACTAAACACGTTCCGCTGTCAACAAACAAAACTAGTGGAATAACTAGGCCTGTGCTGTCGTCCCCGACAGCAAGGTGTATATCGGCGAAAACGGCCCCATACGTCTGCCCCATACGTCTGCCCCGTACGTTGCCCCGTACGTCTGCCCCATACGTCTGCTACGTACGTCTGCTACAACTATTACCAACGGGCACCTTAATCACTTTTTTGATTTGTCTGGATGTTTGTGAAGAATGTTTTTGCCAAATTTAGAAAATTC
>JAVQKC010181031.1:0-12322 GCA_036025475.1 Philypnodon macrostomus
ACAGTGTATTACATTGTACTTAATGAGGTAGATACAATGTAGTTACATGTTATTACAGTTTGTTACAGTGTATTATATTGTACTTAATGAGGTAGATACAATGTAGTTACATGTTATTACAGTTTGTTACAGTGTATTACATTGTACTTAATGAGGTAGATACAATGTAGTTAAGGGCTTTGTAAAAATGTAGTTTTCTCTAAACCTGGCTTAGAAGCACCCAGAGAGCACAGACCACTGCCAATGCAAAAAGACTGATCTACTAATGTTTCCGAGTTGTCATTGAACGCCTCATTTGTATATTAGAATTCCTTGAAAATGCCATAAGTTCTACTGCAACAGTAAGCTTGTAAGTTTTAATATAAAGACAACTCCAATTCTCCTAGCTCCAACACAAACAATGTTCCGGAACCAGACAAACCAACCGCAGTAATCATTTCTTGTTTGGCCCTTTACTGACCTTCACTGGTTAGATGATTCTTTTTTTTTGCTTGAGTGTGGATGTTTTATTATTGGTATCATGTTGTTCATTTACATAATTTCTGTATTTTTTGTAACATCTGCCTGTTCAGGGGCTGTAGGTGTAAACGAGTCAGGTCAATGTATTGTTGTGCATGTCAAATAAAAAAAAAAAATCAAACAAATATATGGTGGCAGAAACTAGCTCTTACTGGCAATTTCAATGATAAAAAATATAAAAAAATAAATAAATATATATATATAATAAATAATTAAAGTCAAAATAGAAAATGTCACTCTTTTGTTCTAAGGGTGGCACAGGAAATGTTTGGCCAATGTAGCTTCATCACTAACATACATACGCTCCACCTCGATATCTGTTTACATTTACCTGCTCATAACACCTCCCATACAGCAACAAGCCCTGGTATTTGTTAGTGGTCCAGCTGTCTGGGCTTGTGCCTGTTAGCCAGTGCAAGTCCTTTTTTATCATTACACCTGGAGCTATGCAGAGGGGGTGACACCTAAACAGGGAGGAGGCCAACTCCAAATGCTGAAGGCTCCTCCAGCACTGAGGCATCATGGGATGTTGTCAGGCACATAGCTGCAGTGGGCTCCAATACTTATCATAGGGCGGCAATGTGGATGTGGGGGTGTTCGGCTACTGTTTACACATAGAAGTAGTGGTGTTAAAATAGCATGCTGTGGGAAAGCATCTCAAAGAATGTTCAAAGGTAAAGCCATTGATGCGTATGTTACAAATACATCAATTATCGCTTCATAATGTAACTTTTACTAGGGTGATATTGAGTGATTATGATGCTTAATGCTATTAGCAGCAGAGCATATGGGTGCTTATGCAAACTGTAGTGACATTAGTGTGTATGTGTATCAGGCGAATATTTCTGATGCACTTTTTGAGAGATTTCTTGAAAAGATTTTTTGTAGCTCATGAATAGAGAGAGTAGACTTAATCAAGTCAGTTACTAATCTTCATTTAGAGTTGTGTATTGATCCAGTGAAGGGTTATGTCACACATTTCTATATGAGTTGTCCCCTGTGGCAACAAACATTTCAACTGCACTATTTGATGAACGAAACTGGCACAAACAATGACCCAGAAAGTTAAAATTGTTTGAGCTGGTCACACGCTAAGCTACATCTCATAATAATTGGCTTTGTAATGAGAATGCCATCAAATTGCGCACATCTGTCTAAAGTTGAATGGTGGTAGCGAGTATAGTAGGCTACTAGGCTATAATTACGCACACAAACAGAAATACACATCAGAGCTGACAGACGGGCATGGGGAGCAGGGAGAGACGGGGCTCTACAGCAGTCAGTCAGACGGAGCACGTACCTTCCAGACAGCAGGTTCGCCAGAGGCCGGAGTGCGTCATCACCTCCTCGTTCTTGCGGCTCGTGTCGTTGTCGCCGCTGCTCTTGACGCGGCAGACCCCGCGCGAGTACAGCCAGTAGTCCGTGCCCACCGCGATGGTCATGAGGCTGAAGGCGGCGAACGCACCCACCGTGGTCACGAGCATCTGGACGCCGCGGTCACACATCAGCATCTTCATAAAGGCGGCTCCTGTTGGGCTTAATCTCTGTCCCTCCTCTCGTTAAGATTCACCCTTTAATTTCCTCCGTTTCCCGCGAGATCTTGACAAGTCACAGCGAGGCTCCGGCGACAGACTCTCCACGATATCTTACAGAACACAGCAACATGTAATTAGGGTGTTTGTGAGCGTGGCGCACAAATTAAACAGTTGGTTGGCTTCTTTAGTGGTGACCAGAGGCTCGTGGCAAAGGGCGGGTAGGTGGAGGGCGGCACGTCACTTTCTCGTGCATCAAAAACCGGTTTTTACCACACCACGCTCGCGCGCACGCACACAAACACAAGACGATGAACGACCACCGGTTGTCCCCGCTTAAACCGAGCAGTCCCAGTCTCAGAGCAGAGCCATGCTCCCGCGTCTCCGCTAATTCCGTTTATCTGAAGCAAGCGAGCTGCCCATCACAGACCACAGATACCCTCAGTCGTCTTCGCCGGGGTTTCTCCGCGTCGTTCTCTCTTCTTAACTTGTGCAGCCCTCGTAATAAGCTCTCAGAGCAGCTCTGCATGGAGATCTATTTTTACAACTAATGAAGAGGGTGTTTTCCCTAACCATGTAAAATAACACCTCAAGTCAAGTGCTAAATATGTGAATAGGGTTCAAATGATACGATTAAGGCGGGTCGCCTCTGACTCACCGCCGTCTAGCTTCTGTCGACGACCTCTCTTCAGTATACACAGAGATGATTCTGTGGTTGTGGTGAATAAAGGCATGGATCCCAGCTAGAAGCAGAGCACCAAGTCGAGCAGAGGTCCGTGTGTCTCCGCACACAGCTGTTGCCTCTGTGACATGTTCTCCAAGAGATGCTCCGTGACGGACAGACTGGAAACGACTAGGCTAGAGATTTCAACAGGCACAGGGTTGAGCCAAAATGAGCATTTCTGTCTCAAAAAAGCCACGTCTGTCCATTCAAAATAAACGTGTCCATAACAGCTGCAGCTGGAGGACAGTGCCACAGCCGCCTGGCTCTGCTCCAGACGTGTCCGTTTGTACAAATGAAAATATGACAGCCGTCTCTTCCTCCTCCTCCTCTTGGTCTTCCTCCTCCTCCTCTTGGTCTTCCTCCTCCTCCTTTCGATCCAACCAACACAAACTAAAACTAGCCGCGCGTCTCCTCCAACTCCGCCTGGGGCAGCGGGCTTTACTCCGATTGGACTAGAGTGTGATGGAGCCCTAAAGGAACCAATAACATGCTGGGCCTGTCACAAATCCCGCCTTCCGCCGCAAAGCAGTCAGTATAAAACGCAGAAGGTTCCAGTGCTGGGGCTATAGGCTCCAGTGGTGTCCAGATGTTAGAGGAGACACATGCGTTTCCATGGCAATGCCCACAGGACAAAGGAGTGACCTAGGGAATGACATGTATGACACGGTGTCTATCCTGTGTCCTGTGTCCTGTGTTCACGTCAACATTAGTAATGTGTTGGTCAATGGTGGAACCCAGTCACGGCCTGTGCCGCGGTGCTGTCCATGGTGCTGAAATGAACCAAGGGCACCATCTTTTCCTGAGTTGTTCAGCTCCGCGCCGCCAGCAGCCTCTGCGCTGCACTGATTAGTTAGTAGAAACAGTGAGGCAGAGAGAGGGAGGGAGAGTGGAGAGCCATGCATGAAGAATCGCGCCCGGGAGAGAAGCAGAGACGCCACTTAAAGAGCCACGGACCGTTTTAATGATTCCACTCCACTGAGGCCCCCACACAAGGCTGTGTGAGCTCATGGTTCACTGAGCGCACTACACTGAGCGTGCGCGGACCCGCGTGCTTGTACTGAGACGTTTCTGCTCACGTGACTTTGGGCTGGACATTCTGCAATTTCCAGTTAATTACATTTTTTCTTAAATGTGAGTTGGGTTGACAAAAACATATCATATTGGCCTACAAATATTCCTGGACATCAAACTATCATGTTAATAATCCTGCAGAAAACAGGCTTGAATAAGATGAAGAACACTGAACACACACCAATCTCACTGAACCTCTCAAATGGAAGTTGTTTAGTGACCCATGGAGTGAATGCCTGTTTATATTGGTATACTAGTGTTGGCTTGAAATAAAACAAGGCATTAAGGTGATGAGAGGCAGACAGAGAGAGGGAGTGAGAGGACTTACAGATAAATAAATGCACGAACAGATCACCAGCGTGAGCAGTGACAGGTCCGGTGCTTCACTTGCGTGTTAGTGTGTGTCTCTGTGTGTGTGTCCGGGACCCTGCTGCCTCCCTTATCTCACAAGCAGACTCATTAACATAGAAATGACTTGAGGAAGAAAAGTACAGCGTTTCACCTCTGCTCAGAGACTATGGAGCGGTGAGGAGGCGCAGGAGGAGCACAAGCACAAATCGAGAAGCAACAAGCTGATATGTAAACTAAACACACTTTCAGAGACGACTATGTGTCAGTGAAGTAAAAATGTATCACATAATATCATATGAAAAATGGTAATGGTTTGCATATTTATATTTTATTATTTTTTACATCAGATGGCCTTCCTGAGTCCATTTAATATATTTTTGATTATATTTTTTTCTTTGTGAAAGCAGATCTGTTCCAGGGGAGGGCTGGAGTAGACGATTTCCTTGTGTTGCTGATGTTCCATGACCAACATTGAAGTTGTTGGTTTTGGCAGGATTTTAACTGGTTAAGGTTAGGGTCAGGGCCATGGTTAGGGTGTTATATTGGTTCCTGGGTCTGTTTATGGATTAGGGCCAGAATATCAACTGATTAAGGTTAATTAAAGGGAAATCAGCTCTACCGGAGTAGACAACAGTCTGTAAACATAATATTGACATAAAAAATAAAACAAGCAAGGAAAAGTTGTGTCTGTGCCAGAAATATGCCATTTCCTCGACACATACATTTGGCCTGATCTACAAGAGCATAAGTCTAAGGCCCCATTGAGACAAGAATCATTGAAAAGCTGTTCAAAATGACTGTGGAGCCTAGTGTTTGCTCCGTCTCTTAATAATCCAGTATTGTCCTCTGCAGTAAGAGCTAAGAGGAGGAGAGGATGGGTGGTTTGTGGAGGAGGGCTGCGGGCTCTATGTTCAGTGAGCCAGAACCTCCTCACGCCTCTGGACAGTGAACAGAGGAGGCAAAGACCAGAGGAAGAACACTGCAAAAAAGGACATCTAGATTCATTACAATGACTTGAATTCACAATGAAATAGTTTTGACTAGATGTATTTCCAGATAAGGCATAACAAAAAAGAATGTATTTTATAGATGACCAACCAATATGAACGTGAAGCATATTGTGTTATTGAATCCATGCAGAGTCACGGCGACATTGTGCAGGTGAGCTGTATTTGTTTGCATTTGTTTGTGTGACTTTTAGCAGATGGGGATAACTCCGGGGCAAACAAGAGGACATATGGTGATGTGGTATGATTCTGGCGTGATGCTAATATGTCAAAAGTGTGATTTATGGCTTCAGCATCACAGACACAGCCTTAGGTAATCATCTGCAAATGATAGAGGTTGGATTATAACCACAGTAAAAACAGAAGCACCAATATGACAGGAGCAGTTTTTATGTGTCAAATGTTCTTAAAGGGGCCATGATGCTTCATTCAACATTCACATTTATGAAGTTTTTGAGAAGATATTTCAGGCAGTTATTATTTACATTAGGTGTATGTCCAGGGGCGTATCATCAGGCAGTGCAATTAAACTGGGGTCCAACACGTGGAGGGGCCCATTGGCAGTCCATAATGCAAGACTGAATTCAATCAAAAACTAAACCAGGGATAAATGAAGACTAAACATGGACTAAACCAAGACCAGGAAAATTAAATCCTTCACTGGGGCCCTTGATTTTACCCTTGTGTACATGGCACTTTCCTCTAGTGGCAATGCCCACTTACAGCCAATGCACATCACAAAAAGTAGTAGCAAGGTTGGATTTCTGTAGAAGCTCCAGAAGGTCACCAGATCAGGATACATCACCCAAACATGTGAATAAAACAAAACACTGGGTATTTTTTTGATGGGGAAGAACATTATACCGAAACACTGTAGAAATAGAGGGCCCCTTTAACTCCCGATTAGTCCGTAAACGTGTGATTGATTGATTTAGACAGACAGAAGGGTGAATTAAAGTAAGTATGTATCTTAATTGTGGATCCACGTATGATGCAGTGTAAAGTGTGTCTAATCAAAATGTGAGCCAGAGAGAGGAGCGGGGAGATGCAAGCTAAATCCAATAAACTCCTCCGTCATGCCCCTCTCTCCAGCGTATATATGATCCACTCAGTAAAATAAGTAAAGACGTGATTTCTCTGTTTTCATCTCTATTCAATGCTGCAGTGCTCTGAATCAGTTCCTTATGAGATATAAAACAGATTTTTGGCTTAGCTGGTTTATCAGCGTCTTTAAAGGTATAGTCTGTAAATAAAAAATAAAATAAATAAATAATAAAAATCATAGTCATATTTATTATTTGACTTCAGTCCCTCCCCCTGGCCTCTACAGCAACATCAGATCAGACTTTGTGGGTTAACACTTTGACCAATTGTAGTCATATTTCCTTTTAGCTCCTCCCCTAGGCCTCTGTGGAGTACAGACGACCTTCTTTACATAACAGAACAGGGTTGGCTAGTCCAGTTTAAGCTTCCCCCATCACCACTCACCACTTCAGCAGTTGAACCATCTTTTTCTACATAATATTCTACATAATAATAATAATAAAAGTGATCACACTTACATAGGAATGTAAAAAAAACAAAAAAAAACAAACTTCGGCTGTGACTTAGGCCCTGAATGTGGGTCAGTGTGCTATGTGATCTTGGAGCTGTTATATCCATCTCTCCCAGTCCTTAAAAGATTGATCGCACTGACACATTATAATGATATGATAACGTTATTATTTTAGCTGGGAGAAGCCAATCACTGCATGGCTGAAGGGTGATATAAATGTGAGCCCAGTCGAAGCTCTTAGCTCTAAACATATTCAGTGTGCAGAATGAACATGTAGTACTTACCATTGGCCAATGAAGTCCCATGACTATTTGATGCAGGGCTTTCAACACATAAATTATCCAGCTGCTAAGTTGTGACCAGATCATGAAAATTTCAGACGGGACAATATTAAAAAGGAGGACACTATATGGAACAAGAAGAGAACAGCATGTGGTCTTTGAACTTGATTTATTATTCCACATATAGAGAATGCCACAACGTGTTCCTACAAGTCAATTCTCATCAAACACATTCAAACTCTTCTGCAGCTTCTTACGTAATGTACTGTATTTTAGAAGCATGTCGGGGTGAATATAAAACAAACAAATGACCAATGGACAGGCAAACATTTTAAATGAAGCATTTAATTTCTGCAAGTGGTTGGACAACACAACATGGTTCTCTATTTCCATTTGCATCTATATACTACCATACTTTTTCACATGGAAGACTTCTAGAACTGCAAAATATGTACAAACAAAGAAGTGTATGACTCTGTATATTACATCTTAAGTTGAGTACACTGTATCGCCATCACTGACAAAACACTGTTATCTATAAATAATGACACTATTTTTATATAGATAAAGATATGCACAAGTGGGCATTATTATGACAGAAGATCATTGTGATGATTCCAAATAAAATTTCTGATGACTGTGTAATGGACAAAGACATTTTTACTAAAAAGAAAAACGTATATAAAATGAAAGTTGCAGAAGTCTTACATTAAACTGTGGTGGACAGAGCTCCTTGTGGCCTTTAGCTGTTGACTATTATTGCACACAAAATCTAAGTGTGTATTGAACCGTGAATGCATTGTGAAGTAATTGTACCACAAACAAAATGAAACATTTTTGTTTTAGTACAAACTAAAAAAGAAGTTCACACATAAACACATACAAAAAATGAATAGTAAAAGTACATCTGAGAACAGCTATCACACCAATATAGTGCTTTACCTTGAGCATCTAAAAGGACATACCTATGAGTAAAGTGGATTAGAATCTAACAAAAGCATTTAATCTGTAATAGACTATCATGTTGTGTTGCACACAGAAGACATTTATTGGCAGTAGTGTTCAGTAAATGTACATTTATATTACATAGCATTTTAAAGACATTAACAGACAGTATAAATACTGTATGTACACATATACACTGTGTTGTGACTTTGTGCTCATTAAAAAAAGTTAAGCCAGTGTAATGGACCTACAGTATATGTCTCGTGTGCCTCCAGGAGCCAAGCCTTTGCTGTCAGTGTCCGCCTTGTTCCGCCTCACTTCATAATGCCAGCCCTCACACATGGATTGGACTGGATGCTAATAACAGCTAGTCGGCATTTCAGCCACTGTCATGTGCTTTGAAACTGGCAGGCAGATTTGCTGAATTTGAGCAGAATTTGAAATAATTGGCTTCATCTAGAACACACAAAAATGCATATATGTACATCTGCCATATGGACCTCCAACAAAGCATGAAGCTATAGCAGTAACCGTACAAACATTCAGGAGTGGTCAACCCAAAAATATATGATTGAGAGTTGCCGCATAGTTGTAGTCATTATTGCTGTTTGCTGAAATTGCTTACTGGGGGTTGTCAAAGCGCTGCCAGTCCTTGTAACACAGCGGCATATCAGGTTCCCAGAGAGGCCTTGTCATGAGTGCGGATTAGAGCCAAATCACAAAAAATAAAACAACAACGGGACGATAGAGGCAGGACACGGGAGACTGAGGGCCAAAAAGAGTGAGAGGAGAGATGACAGGCTGTGAAGTTTGCTCATTAGGCATATTCTGAGATGGCCCACTGCGAAAAGCTCAGCGCGTCAACTGTGACAGCAATAAGAGTGGAGGGTCACAAAACAGTGGGCAAGACAAAGAATGATATTATTGAAATATTATAATTTTGCATTTCAACTGTTCTAATAACCAGGGTTTATGTCACTGGGTTACATGATTAACCCTGGATTACTTTAATCCCTGTTTAGTTCTTGGTTTGGTAAAAAGTGTCAAATGAGGACTCCAAATGTGCAATTTTGCCAGCTAAAACTGAATAAGCTTTTCAAATTCATTGGAAAAACCTGATGAATTACTATATACTTTGAATCAATGGAGAGCATCAAAGATTTAATACATTAATGGCAACAAAACTGGACAAAACAATTATCTTTCTCACTATTGGGAGTTTTACATTAGTGACAGTTTATATTATAATGAATTATTCTATACTTACACCACTATGTTCCTGTGCAGTCTTTGGTATCTTATCATTGAATACGTTTTAACAGCAGATACCATTCATGTACTACTATTGCTGGGTTGCAGGTTCTAGAATGTGATCATGTCATACCCTCAGATGGGAGGCGGGGCCAGAATTCTGTATTAACTAAGTAATATGCCTCCAAAAAACACAAATGTTGAATCGTGACCAGGTCCATTACCTCCTTATATAAATATCCAACCACACACAAAAGCTGCAGGTTAACAACATTAATCTCCCATTAAAATATATAGGGCTGTAGAATGCTGTGATGTCACCTGCAACCCAGCAAGCAATAGTGGGCAAAAAACAAAAATGTGCTTAATTTGATACTACACTACCAAGACCTTATTCACAGTCCGTTGGCGTGTGTTAATTTTTTGGAGTCATATATTCAGCGTTGACGAAGGAGAAGCCCAGGAAGTCATCTTGGTCGAGATTCATGATGACCAGCTTGTCTGTGGGCGTCAGGTCCACCGGCATCTTGGTGAACTCCTTATCGAAGTTACACGTGTCCTTACGATTTCTCTGCAAATGGGGGTAGGTGATAGAGAGAAGGGAATTGAATGAGGTGATGGGTGGATTTTAAGAAGAAGAGAAAGCATGGTTAGATATCTGAGAACATTGTTGTTTCATGTGGGATTATGATAAAAGGAGTCAAATACATTTGAATGGGGGTGATATAATCAGACAATTGTGGAAAAGAAGTAGCAAGCAAGTCATGATAAAACTGAATGTAGAGTTTTTGAGTGAGATGATTCTGCTGCTGAGGTGGTGATGGAGTAGAGTGAGATGTTTCTGCTGCAGAGGTGGTGAGTCAAGAGTGTAAGATGTTATTGCTGGCTGAGGTGGTGAATGTTGATATGATAATGGGGCCAAGAAGTATGCGATGGTTCTGCTGCTGAGGTGGTGATGGAGTAGAGTGAGATGGTTCTGCTGCTTAGGTGGTGATGGAGTAGAGTGAGATGATTTTGCTGCTTAGGTGGTGATGGAGTAGAGTGAGATGGTTCTGCTGCTGAGACGGTGATGGTTCTGCTGTTGATGTGATAATGGGGCCAAGAAGTATGCAATGGTTCTGCTGCTGAGGTGGTGATGGAGTAGCGTGAGATGATTTTGCTGCTTAGGTGGTGATGGAGTAGAGTGAGATGGTTCTGCTGCTGAGATGGTGATGGTTCTGCTGTTGATAATGGGGCCAAGAAGTATGAGATTGTTGTGCTGCTAAGGTGGTGATAGAGTAGCGCGAGATGGTTGTGCTGCTGAGGTGGTGATGGAGTAGAGTGAGATGGTTCTGCTGCTGAGTTAGTGAGTCAAGAGGGTAAGATGTTATTGCTG
The DNA here is from genome assembly GCA_036025475.1 of Philypnodon macrostomus. NCBI lineage: Eukaryota > Metazoa > Chordata > Actinopteri > Gobiiformes > Eleotridae > Philypnodon > Philypnodon macrostomus. The sequence continues at coordinate 10,612 of JAVQKC010181031.1, forward strand.
CTGAGGTGGTGATGGTTCCGCTGTTGATAATGGGGCCAAGAAGTATGAGATTGTTGTGCTGCTAAGGTGGTGATAGAGTAGAGTGAGATGGTTCTGCTGCTGAGGAGATTGAGATCATTACATACAAATACCAGTAAGCTAATAATGCTGGAACTCTTTTGATCAGGCCTATATTTGCCACATCCAGTCTTACTCATACTTTGCTTTACTTCAACCCACTTAGAGACAATGAGCTGAACATGTAAAGATGTGATGTAAATACACAGCTCTACTCAGCTCTGTAGAAAAAAGAGCAGGAGTGAGGGTGAAGGGGCATGTGTTGAGGATGGAGGACAGTGTATGTTAGCGAATGGGGGAGGGGTCCTGGGGGCTGGATGTGAAAGTGCAGCCGTTGCCTTTTAGATGCATGTGGACATAAAAAACATAGTGCTGGATATGAGTCTTATTGTCATGTATGTCGCGTGTGCACTGGTAAATTCAGAGGACGATCGCTGTGCGCCATACGCAGTCTGTAGGACGTGCACTACTGGAGGAGAGAGGGGCAGATATGAACGTGCGTGAGATGATATATGGTCTTTAGATAGCTTCAAGACAAAGAAAGTAACTGTACATAAAGTGCTACAGCAATACATTATTATTATTTTAACAGTCCAGCTGAATTCAAAGAAAAGTATACATTATATAGATGAATCAAAAGGGTTGGGCGATGTGTTGATAAAAGATCATACCGTGATATTATAAGTTATGACAAGCTGCTAATCTGGGAAGATTGTTGAATTATGCTACAGTGCATTCATTTATGCTCTGCTTTTCAATGCAGTGTTCGTATGAATAAAACAAGGACACTATTAGCAGTAGTAGTAAGTATGAAGATGAACACTGAATTGGATATACATTGAATTGGTAGTTTAAAAAGCCTTCTGCGTAGGCCAAAAAATACAAAATCAACTGAAATTGTGATCAAATTTAGATCATGGTATTACAAATTACAAAATCATTACATTTTCACCATATGGCCCACCCCTATTTCAGCGCATTTTCATTGGTACAGTCCAGTTGTCTGAACACCAGAGTTTCGAGTTGTAAAAGTCAATTGGAGCCGAATTCCTTCTCAGAAAACTAACTATTAACATGCATCTGGGGCATTTGTGCATCTGCAGTTAAAAGATGATACTTTTACTATTTTTTTCCAGCTTGACAATTGGAACGCATTCACTTTGGAGATAACGCCAGTTCTGAGCTCCGACTTCCGAGAACACATTGAACTGTGTACTAAATCCATATAAATCAATTTTGCTTTTCACGTTTAGGTACATTTAGGTTGAACAATATATAGCACATTTTATTAGACTGACATTGGCAATAATCAAAAAACACTTGGGAGAGGTTAAAGGCTGCCACATAAATATTCACTATGCAAGCTTCCAGATCAATCCACATTCATAAATACTTAATGAAAAGGGACAGTAAGAGAAAATTCACAATTTACCCACAAAAAATATGAAATGGTCGGGTTAGTTTTAATTGACAAATATAATAAGAATAATATAAAAAGACTACTGGGAAAGTCAATAGAAACACAGGTCTCGGTTACTTAATAATAATAATAATTCATCAATTTTATATAGCGCTTTTCACAACTACTCAAAGACGCTTTACATATTTTGAATTATTCATTCACTCCAGTCACACCTGATGATGGTAAGCTACT
>JAVQKC010181039.1:0-12522 GCA_036025475.1 Philypnodon macrostomus
AGGACTAGACCAGGGCTAGACCAGGACTAGACCAGGACTAGACCAGGACTAGACCAGGGCTAGACCAGGACTAGACTAAGACTAGACCTGGACAATACCAGGGCTAGACCAGGACTAGACTAGGACTATACCAGGGCTAGACCAGGACTAGACCAGGACTAGACCAGGGCTAGACCAGGACTAGACCAGGACTAGACCAGGGCTAGACCAGGACTAGACTAGGACTAGACTAGGACTAGATTAAAAAATGTTGATGTGATTTGATCACAACTCAGGCTCTGATTGAACAAATATCTCCAATACTTCCATCAGAGGATAGATCATCTTCAGATCAGATCAGATCTTTTGTTATGAGTCATCTCTACATGTATCTAGCTTGCCTTTTTGTTGATTGCAGGGAAGCATCAAAGAAAAAAGGCTTTCTAACAATCAGCCTTTGCCACATGACTAATTCTATCTCTCATCGCATTTGTTTACAGCTCCGCGAAGAGGGACCGGGGTTCAACCAAGAAGTGAGCACTCCACAGACAGGAAACGTGATGAAGAGATCTACTGCTGCTAAGAGCCTGCTTCTAAGTGTACTTAATGAGACTTTTAACTTCAGAAAATGGTGAACTATGAGGTAGAAAACTCATTGCTACTTTGTAATGTGTAGTGACTTGTACCTGGTCTGTTTTATGAAGAGATGTTAGGGCATTTTTCACTAGCTTCTGACGTTGTGATGAAAAAATAACTTCATCCATATTTAAACTGTTCCACGACCTTATGCTAACCTTAGGCAAGATGCTGTTTTTGTAGAAAGCATAACATCTTCCATCGCTCCTATGCTGTGATGTACATTGTGTCCTTACTCAGGTTGGCTACAGAACAAACATTATATAAAAACATGCAGTCACACTTTATTTTACATAGCCCTTAACTCCATTGTATCTACCTCAATATATATCGGCGAAACAACAATATTATGGAATCACGTTGGTCCCCGTCTGCAGATCCTAGCTGTGAACGTGAACAAATTGCCGGATCAGTTTCAACTTTTGCACATGGGTACATACCATAAAGACGCCAAACTGGATTGAGTTTGGTACTTCTATGATTAATGACATTTAAATAATTAACTAATTAATGCCTTGACATGTAACTGCATCGTACATACAGAATGGTTAAGGTTGGGGTTGAAGTTAGGTTACATGTTATTACAGTTTGTTACACAATGTATTACTTAATGAGGTAGATATAATGTAGTTAGGGGTTATGTCAAATAAAGTGTTAGCAAACATGCTATAGGTGAACTAATTTGAATGTTAACTATGAAGGACTAAACTCAAAGCTTTTACAGAGCACAACATATACCTAGCTTTAACAATCCACATAATCAAACCAAAAAATAATATGTAGTTTTCTTTAATGCCCACTTGTGGCTAAAGTTAGTGTCCGTCTCTATTTCATACGTCTAAAGAATCCTTCAAAACCCAAAAAAACCCATTTGATCCTTGAATCATTATAGTCCTTGCCTGAAATCCAATCATTATTTTTTGTGTGTTGCTATATAGGAAGATCTAACTCTCTGTTTGCATCGGTTCACTGTTTTTTTGGCCATTTTTGTGACAGGGAAAGATGGAAGCCCTTAATGATAATACAACACAATTTGATGGTTGTGTATAAATGGCAATGAGCACTGTAGCAGAAGCTTAGCCTGCCAGAAACTTGACAACTGCAATTACAAAAATAAATCAAAATAAATATTATATTTATCTTATTGACATATTGTTGAAAATAAAAGTGATTTAGTGAATAATGAACACATCATCTAAATATAATAAGCCATTGAACTATTGTTATAACTATTCCAAATATTTAACACATAGAGCACCTAATATTACGATTAGTAGATTCTACCAATTTTGCCGATATCGATTCCGATACCAGTATTTTGTAAACATGTTTTAATAGACTGTTTCTTTAAACATCTTGATCTGCTTTAAATATATTTATGAATCCACAAATATTATTTTTATTACATTTTGTAAAATGTAATAAAGCAAGATATTTCCAATGGTCTTTTCTTTCTCTGACACTAACACTAAATATTAGAAATTATCCTTTTAGAACAGATTAACGTCGTCCATCTGTAGAGGTCAATACCGATATCTATATAATATTATAAATTGTAAATAACGGCCGATTCCGATGTTGAGCATATTTGTGCATTTGTGGTTGAAATGTTGATATCAGGTGTCAAATCAACACAAAACCAGCCCACAAACTGACACTTTGAACCGTGTGTAGTCAGTAAGCAAAAGGGACTAAGTGTATGTCCACCCACACAGCTGTGACCTTGGATCCCTTTAACCATGCCCAACTCATAAAAAAAAGTTTTGTGGTGAAGTTTTTAGACTGACTTTTGAATTGTTTAGGAGTTATATTTTGCTCTAACATTTCTCACACCTATTAATTTATGTAAGGAGTAAGTTTTCCTTCAAATATTTGTTTTCATTTTTTCATTGTGGGGTTGTTATTGTTCATAATTAAATCAATGCTCTCAAAGTGTTTCCCTTATTTACATAATTGTGTCAATGCTGTGGGCTAGACCCAGGGGTGTTACATGAGTCCTGGGGGAGTGCCGTGAGCTGTATCAATGTGTCTTACAAGGGAGCCAGCCCCAGGGTCCCTTTAATGAATGATGCACACTGCTGATTTGTATTCCCATCACTGCAGTCGCTAAGCAGACCTCCGGCGGGAGAATGATTCCTATTAGCGATGTTGCATTAATAACATACTTCTTTTAAGCTCAAAATACAGACTGTGCCTTGTAGATGTGCGTCTCCCGCTGTGATAGACAGCAGTGAACTAATTGTTGTTTGTAAAGACCTCCGATTCATCAGAACAAAGCCCGAAAAGCCAGTCTTTTGTTTATTCTTTTAAAACTGAAGGTGCATTGTTTACCTGGTTTAACAAAAGGGCTGTTGTTGTGATTACAGTAAAAAGCGTGCTTGGAAATTTCAAAGAGGTTGGATGTCTGGCTACAAGATACAGGGTGGGCCAAAAGTTTCCATACATGGGAAAATGGTCCCGTGGAGTGGCCTCCCAGATCCCCAAATCTCTCCCCTCTTGGGTTCTATCTTTGGGGGCACTTGAAGGCCATGGTGTATCAGGTGAAGATACGAGACATCATCTCAAGGAACGACTCCAACTGTGCAAATGAAAGTTCATCAACAGTGGAAAACACGTATTAATGTGTTTTTTCGAAACAATGGTAAATATGTTGAGTTAAGTATGTATGGCCCACCCTGTATATTAATTTAGTTTTGATTTGGTCCACAGTTTAGTCTTGGTGCTGACTTAGTCCTGCTTTGGCCCTAGTTCAGTCCTTTACATTAATACAGTCAATCTCTTGTAATATTGTACAGTATCTGATGCACCACTTAGCTGATGATGTAAAGCAATAATGAACAAGCTATTTTGAACAATGTGCATTCGATACACTTGTATGATTTAGCCGGTGATTTGTGCTGCCTTTTAGAACCATACATCTCTGAGAGGCTCATTCAAAATGCCTTCCATTTGAGGTTTAAGATAGTTTCAATGGGAGAAAACATATTGTCAACTTTTTCCAACAACACTTGTAATGCCGCAGGCCTCTTGAGAGAAACATTGTCGAGGCAAACAGATACAACAGCTCAGTAAAAAAAAAACTGTTCCTGTGAATATTGAGTTTAAAATAAGACAAATTGAACCATTCTTCTTAGTGAGAAACTATTTCCCTCAGCCGTGGGTGTGTTTGTTTGTGTGAGAGTGCATTGAGCTGTTCAGATCCTCCAGAGAACTCCCTCCAGGCACTCCCACGGGAAAGTGACACGCTCACAAGAACACACACACTGTCTGGGGAATGCAAACTCTCAAGTAGTAGTAAGAAAGAAATATCACATAATTTTAGCAATATTTGAGTAACAAGAGCAGAAAGTATGTAAGAAAGTTTTGGTTTAGTGGCGTTCATGTTGTAAAATACTAGAAATACCATGATAGATGAAGCTACTGCTAAGTTCAGTACCACGGTCAGCTCCACATCAGATCCATGCCTCTTCTTTTTACAGAAGCTGGTGCCATATAATAGCCTTTTTTTAAAAGACTGGGGAACATATATTCTCAAACTGTGGTACTTTTAATACAATGATAGTCCATGGAAATTCAATATCATTAACACTTATATATTAAGTGTTAATGATGAATTAATTAGCCAACTTGTCTCATCAGTTTACATTGTACATTGCTCATTCTGCCAAGTGCTAGTTGGTTGTGTCATATTTATCTACACATAGGTATGAATACATCTTCCTTATGAACAAATCAAGTGTCTAGCTGTTATAGGGAAGATCAAGTGTATTCTGCTGCTGTTACACGTTCAGTACCATGGACAGTACCAATAACTCAGATTTTTTTATACTAGGGCTCCACTTTTGATATCAAATCACAATTAGGGCTGAAACAATTCATCAAGAATTTCAATGAGAAACTGTTCTCAATTGACTTACCTGGCTAAATAAAGGTTAAATAAAAAATACATAAAAAGCGGATTAATCGTGAGTCCCTGATTATTTAAATAATTATAATCGTTAACTTGAGCACACAGACATTGTTGTATTTATGATGAAAAACATTCTTTGTCTGTAAATATGCTCTTTCCAGAAATCCTCAAGTGGCATAGTTTTAACTTCACCTGGTTCAAATTTGGTAAAAACCTCCGTTTTATACACCTTTTACTATCTATAGATTCATCGAAAAAACAGTTGTCACATTAATTGATTAGCAAAGTAATGGTAATTTTCAGCCCTAATCACTACTCGATACACAGCTAGTCAGTTGTGTGATTAATCGTCTACTGCTCATAAGTGCTAATTGTTTGTCATTTCTTTTACAAACAGGTGTGAATACATAGCCATTATATTTAAGAACTATGGTGTATTTTATTTGGTAGATGAGAGAGGAAATAACCCTTAATGAAAAGGCATCAGGCATTAACTCATTTTATTTATTTGTTTGGTGACTCTGTGCTTTCAGTCTCTTCATTAAAGCTTTTAATGACTGGATTTGCACATGAGAATCTTACTGCTACGCACAATTACGCACAATAGTCTTGCCTCTGTCCGTGGTGCTGAAAACACAAAGCATAACATGTTCAGCCGCTTGCAATAAATCTCCATTAGCCCATGTTACTAGTCTGTAATTATAATAAATTACATAATTACATTATGGGAGATTAATAAAATTGTAATGGACAATTAAAGTCAGTTAAAGTTGTTAGGTACAGATGGTACAGAAGCTACTGGGGGGTTTCAGTAGTCTACATGGTTGAGTAAGTTCTCCAAAACAAAATGCACACTGTTGCTAAGAGATTTTGTTTCTTTGGTCTTTCTCTGAGCCTTCCATTAGTCCCCTCAACAACCACTATCAAAATTGAAACTGGCTGCACACACATGGAGATGCCAGAGGGGTGTTTGACTCAAATAAGTGTCAGGGGACGCTCATAGTTTGACACTGACAGCTTGTGTGATATCAAGAGGTCAGAGCAGCAGACAGGGTGGCCAGGCAATAGGGGGGAGGGGTGAAACAATGAAGGGGGGTCAAGGGGAAGCAATTCGACGAGAAGAGCGGGTCAGGGAAGGTCAGGGGAGATCAGAGGAGGTCTCAGGGGAGGTCAGAAGAGGTTAGGGGAGGTCAGAGGAGGTCTCAGGGGAGGTCAGAGGAGGTTGGGAATGTCAGAGGAGGTCTTGGGGGAGGTCAGGGGAGGTCAGAGGAGGTTAGGGTAGGTAAGAGGAGGTCTCATGGGAGGTCAGAGGAGGTCTCAGGGGAGGACAGAGGAGGTTAGAGGAGGTCTGGGGAGGTCAGGGGAGGTTAGAGGAGGTCTCAGGGGAGGTTAGGGGAGGTCAGAGCAGGTCTCAGGGGAGGTCAGTGGAGGTCTCAGTTGAGGTCAGAGGCAGCCATAGAGAACAAGCCATTAAGACACTGAAGGCTACAGAAGGCTAGGTCATATCAAATCTGTTAGTAGTGGTGAAAATCTAGATACATCGCTCAAGTGGAAATCTTCACTTTATGACTATTTTTTTTTAACTCATTTACATTTTAACGAGTGGTTAGCAGCAGTTCTAACTTATTAATTTATTTAAAAATACCTACTTTACTCTGAGTACATTTGAAATTGAGTCCTTTAAGTAGATCATTTCACTTTTACTTGAGTACATTGACTTAAATTCAGTTCAGGATTTCCTCCACTACACTGCAAACAAACAAAGAAAATGTCTAAATTTCTAAACAGAACCATTCTCTAGTTTTCAAATGTTTATATGTATTGCCATTGGTATACATTTCTGAAAGATCCCATTTTGGAGAAGCAGAGAGATGTAATGACACAGGGACTAAATTATGTAGTGCAGAAAATGCATCTTTAAATCAAGGGAACATTTTTGAGCACTCCATTTGCTTGGCCTTAAAACACAAAAGTGCCATTTAGTGTAGAAGTAAATGGTCCCCGAGTAGATGTAAATGGGTTTCTTTGCTCATGGATTTTATGTGATATGAATGCATTTCATCTAAGCTTGTTTACAGCATTGTATAATCTACCACTAACTGATTCTGCTGCACTGACTGATATTTTCAATTTTACTTAAAACATTTGAACTATATAGATTGAATTATATTATTTATTAAAATAATTCCATTCTTGCATATACAGTAGGCAGACCCGGTCAAATCCACTCTATTTCATTTAGCACATTTTACAGAATGTTTCCAAAGGGCTGCACACATAATAATAATAAGTAAAACAACCTTCCCAGGACAGCACTTTCTGAGCCTTATAAAACACTACAATGTAAAGTTTACACAGTATTGCTAATTAAACATGCTCCAATAATGTCTGGTTCAATAACGCAGTACTTTTGGTACTTTTCACAATTTGGTACTTTTTACAATTGGACCAAAATAAGCAGCATTTCTAAATAGAACTAAGCCAGGTAAAACAGATGGACAAAGCAGTGATTCACATATCAAATCCAATTGGCAACCAGAACAAGACCAAACTATTCTGTATGTACAATGTAGTCACGTGTTATTGCAGTTTGTTACACAGTGTATTACATTGTACTTAATAAGGCAGATACAATAGAGTTAAGGGTTATGTCTATTAAGTGTGACCCTGGTTCTTACTACCAAAAATACCACTAGAATGAGCCAGTGTACCCCCAGTACTAGACAGACCACAGCTTGAAACACAGCAATATTGTATTTAGCTCCGCCCTCTGTGCTGCTGTCCACCTCTACACTCCAGCCACTGCCAAACACTTACATCATTCATCTACTTCAAAAGCACTGAGAATTAAGTACCGCATAGAGCAGCACTTTGGAATCAAAACTACAGCTTTAGTGCACTTGAGTCGCTCTTTTCCCTAAAACAAAAAGGCTCTGGGTCCAGTGGAGAGCAGCTGACTCACCAGTTTAGCATAAAATATCCAACGGACTCAAGTGGACCGGCCATGGATTTAAAAATAACCACGGGTATTTACTTCAAAACACTGTATTTCGATGTTCATTGTGCATACTGACCCAAAGCCAATCTGAAAAAGCTCAATTCGGTTGGTTAGAAATTATGCAAAATCTTTAACTGCTCCCAAATCTACTCACAGCCCCGTTGTAAGCATTTATACTGTAGTACAGCGCTCGAGTCAATTTATATTTTATTGCTTTTTGACTTTTTCTGCATGAGAAATCACTGTTGGTGCAAAAAGGCTTTTAGCATGGAAAATCCTTGAGTTCTACTGCACTGTAAGTGCACACAAGAGGCACGGGCAAAACACTGTATTGGACTGCACTCATCCAGCTGTCCCACGTTGATGTATTATCTCGTTTCTTTACGTTTGCAAGTGATATGAAAGTGCATCTTTAATCGGGTGTGCCCAACAGATGTTCCGGATTTGTCATATGGAAAAAGCCTGGGATCCAGGGAATGCCATGGAACCAAGCTGTCACCAGATCTATGTCCAAGAATTCCTGCAGCCATAGAAAGCAGCACCTGAGACTGTAATGGAAATATTCCTCCCTTACCAGCTCCACTCCCCTGGCCGCCTATTCTTCTTCTCTCTGGAGTGCACCGTAGCAACCTGGGGGGGAGAGAGCTCTTTTTGACAGCTACCACAGGTTATTACTTTTACGACCAGGAGCAACCAGACCTCGAGAGAGTCCATTAGCACCTAGAAGTGAACTTGACTTCAGAGACTTTGAAAAGGGGAATTGAGTTGAAAAATGAGTGTTTATTGTATCAAAGTCGACAGTTTGCACACAATAGAAACAATTAGGTGAGTGCCGGATGGTGCTTTACAAAGCTGGGTGCACAGAGACAAGGGAGAACGGAAGGGTTGATACACAAGACTATGAAGCTGCATTAGTGGCAAACGCAATTTCAGAACAACTGGGGGACATCAATAAACTCTTCACTCCAAGTACCACCTCAGAAAATATTATCGTTTTATTGGATTAAAATGTGCCTTAACAAAGTTCTGCTTATTATTGTATTATTACTTCCGCCAAGGCAGTAATGTGTTTGGTAGCGTTTGTTCGTCTGTAAGCGACTTAACTCAAAAACTACTGAGGGAAGCTTAGGCCAGGAATGACACAAGGAAGAAGTGATTCGATTTTGGAACTGATCCGGATCACCGTCTGGATCCAGGATTGTTTCAAAGATTGTCTTATTCACTTGAATGGGACAGACAGCTGAGGTTGACACGAGGTTCCTTAACTAATCTCTGGCGCCATCTCATGGACATTTAACTCTACAGCTAATTCCATGTTTACCCTACCTTTTCAGCTTCTTGTCAGATGACATTGTTTTATTAGTGTTGTTTCGGTGGTGTTGGTAACCTTTTGTTGAATGAAGATGATTTGAATGATTTTGAATTGTTGTCAAAGCAGTAATCAGAGCAAAAGGTGCTACTTTGAAGAAACTAGAATATAAGGCATATTTTCAGTTGTTTGACACATTTTGTTAAGTACATATTTCCACATGTGTTAATTCATAGTTTTGATGCCTTCAGTGTGAATCATGAAAAGAAAGGAAACTCATTGAATGAAATGTGTGTCCAAACTTGGTCTGTACTGTACATTATCTGTGAATGCCGTGGGGCTTGAAAAACATCCACCAATCCTTTCTGTCACCGCGTGTCTTATTGGCCCAATTAACGATCTATCATTTAATCATCCATTCTCTACGCGCCTCATGTTTGCGGATGTCCCACTGGCTGAGCTGAGCTGGGCTATTGCCGGTTCTAACTAGTCGTATAAAGGCTGAGAGGAAACCTGAAGTGACTATCTGCAAAGGGATTACTTTTTTCAAAGAGTCTATGAAGATGAGACAAGTGTAAGGATAAAGGAATAAAACTAAACTCGTTATTGGTGCAGTTTTTAACGAGGATAAGCGCTTGAGACACAGAAAAAGCTTCAGACTCATTTGATGTTCGCCTGGCTCTACAGGTAACTTTTAGACTAATTGTTTTGTTGTGGTAATAATTCATTTTCAACTGCTGGTGAAGCGTGTCACTGATGTTCTGTGACTGTACTTGTTAGGCAAACAGCTGCTATAAGAAGGGCTATTCGCTGTGCTAATGCTACAGGTTGAGTTTTATTTTATAAGTTATTTGTGATTGTAAATAATATCAGCGGGGCCAGAAACGGTCTCTTTACATAACCAAGCTTGTTCTACTACTAAGAACGTCTTTGTGGCCACCAAGTAGATGCTAAGAGATGCTAATGTGATTTTTTTATTTTTTGTGTGTGCATTTCTCTCAACAAGAACATGGTTTCTAAATTGCCACAAAACATCTCCTATTCCGCCTAAAAATACAAAAGCTTTGCTGTGTATGTAAATTGGGCACAATGGTATTTCAATTTTATACATGTGTGCAAAGAACATGCAGCTAACAGTAATGACACCTGTGCACCGTTCGGACACAATGACAACAATTAAGAGCCAGATGGATGCTTCTCAAAGGCACTTAGGTGGGAGTCTGTTTTCGATCATCCACTACGAAACAAAACGGTTCGAGGGGACAGTATGTACAGACCGCACATATATTTCACCACAATCATTTTCAGGGAATTGTGTGACAGTTACAGAGCATTATTGATCGCTTGGCATTGTGGCTTTGAGATGTGCCTATATAGAAGTGTATATGTGCCTATATAGTAGTGTGGTTACTGTGTTAGTCAGTGTACAACCATGAACACTGCCTGCCATTCACTTACAGTATAATGTTAAAGATATCACATATTCACAACACATGCTTCAGGGAAGGTCACCCATGGTTACTGCTATCACTCATCCTCTATACAAGCATTGCAGGGTGTGAGTGGATTGACTGTAGACACTGAGTGAGTGGATCCTGCATTATTTATTTTGACAAACACACATGTATGTTTGTTTTTAAGCCTTGCATTGTGTACACTGTAAAATTTGACATGTTAACCTCACTTCAAAAAATCGATTGGCCTAAAAATACAAAGTGTCTTTAAGTGATCTTATTGTTTAATATGTGCTTTACAGTGTTGACATTCCTATCCCAGCAACTATGGGCCTTACAGACACAAGGGGCAATTCAAGCACAAGTAGTTTCTAAAGAATGTTCATTTTAATTTACAATTATTTTAAAGGTCTATTTGAGTTTTTTTTATGGTTTACTTGACAAGACAGTATCTTGATTCACAACCCCATGCTCTACCAACTGAGCTAACCGCGCCCATTTTATATTCAAAATCAATCTTACTTGGGCTGTTCATCCAAAATCCATAAATACAAATAGAAATAGATGTAAGTTTGTTTTCTTTTTGCCTTGGTTTCAAAAGCAGTTCTTTGCACTGATGTTAGGACTGGCCCTGAATCCTGATTGGTTGTATATCTGTGCAAGAGCATCCAAAATCAGATGATCACAGTTTATATAGACCAGAACAAAACACGGGACGAGCCACCGTTCCAACGTATTTTGATTGGGGGTTACAATACAGAATTTTTATTGGATGCTTTATACTGAATAAAATAAAAAAAAACAGAACTCGAGAGTCAAGACAAGTATTCTGTATGAATCCAAAGACATTCATTTGGTCTTCCATTACCGTAACCATTAAACGTTTATTTACAGACCAGTGTTTGAGTGTTGTACTTTGACATGTTTCGACTCCTACTGTAGTCTTCCTCAGAGGCTGTCACGTGATTTGGTTTTGGCCCGATTCTCCTACTGTCTGAAGAAGTAGGAGAACGGCTCCATCTGTAGTCAGACTTCAGAACAGCATCCCAGGTGTGAGACAATAAATACGCCCCTTCGTCTTGATTTACTGTCCTGTGGGCCGGCTGGTAAGACACATCACTGAACACAACTTCCGAGGAAGACTGAGTGAATTCAAAATGACACATAATAATAATGATAATGCAATGCTCGTCTTTTCATGAATTGTACCCAGCTTAATTAATTATTTGGTGAATACAGACTTTACAGAATTTCCTTCCTAAACATTTGGATCTTTTGAGTCGCAGCCATCAGGACAGGCTGTTTATCTCCTGCCTTTTTTGAATCAGCTTTCTTTACGTCTGCCAGCTCAGATACGATGTGTAGAGATAGTGGATGTAGATGCTAATGGGATACAATATGAAAAGTAGAAGCTGCAGCGAGACGAATGAAGGCAAACAAACAGACAATACAATACACAATACAAGAATATGTTACATTTTGACATATAGAGTATAGTCAAATATATATACCTAGAGTGGTATACACTTACTACCCACTTTATTAGGTAGACCTTGTACCTTCTGGGTCTCTTGCCCACCTGCCTCATTGATTTGTTTTTGTTATCTTGTGTGTTCAGACAATCTACTCCAGACCATGGTGCAAAAGGTTATTATCTCAGTTCTTTTCTCATCGTATACAAACCATTTTCTGTCTAGACATGATTATATGTGAAAATCCCAGTAGAATATCAATTTCTGGAATGCTGAATCCACTTGGCAACAACAACCTTGACTTGTTCAAAGTCTCACAAACAAGTCAAAAGCTCAATCTGATACAGTGGCCAGTGAGTGTATATACTGACATCAGTATAGGATCCATTCTGGTCAACAGTATTCAGCCCTTTTACGGTCAGCTGCATATAAGCATCGCTGTTTCCCGCTTGAGAACATGACACACACAAGAGCTTGTGTGTTCATTTTCCCAGCTCTGTTCTTTTTGATGCATTTTCTTGCAAGCGTAACATGACAAGTGATGAATGGTATGCAATTCTGACCATTTAAAAAGCCCAAGGGGTGGGTGGTGATGGTTTCATCTGCAGAGATGGGTAGTATGGGTAGTTACATTTACATAGTGTAGCTTTACTGCACAATACATTTTACTTTTACTTGAGTAATAATATTTTGAAGTAACTGTACTCTTACTTGAGTAAAATCTTGGAAATCTAGAAAGAGTAAGAGTACTTTTACCACCTCTG
>JAVQKC010181042.1:0-10802 GCA_036025475.1 Philypnodon macrostomus
CCCGCACACTTGGGCGTACCCCTCTGTGTCTTCGGCCCTGCCTATTTTTGTGGAATTTTTAAAAATTGTCTGGGGGCGGAGTTAGCCTCTTACAGGGGGGTTAGCTCCACTTTAAATTACTAGCGTCTTTGAATGCCTGTTTACTTTGGTTGCTATGGCAATGACTTGGATTATTCACTGTGATTGGCTGGTTCTTCTTCTACCGTTACTGTACATTTTTGCTGGTGTTATGCACTTTTTCGCGACACTCGGTTCACTTTCAAGCAAACTAATTCTCTTTTTTTTCGCGTTGGATACGGCCTACATTAGTAAAAGTGTGGCAAATAAAGAGCCAAGAAATACTTCAGCGTGATTCCCTTTACACCAGTACGCTACAATACGTCTAATGTATTTGTCTATAATGCTACTTAGTCAAAGTCAAGTCATATTTATTTATATAGCACATTATAACACAACCTCGGTTGACCAAAGTGCTGTACAGAAAGTGCAAAATATATAAATTAAAAACAGACTCAAATAAAAGAAAAGTCCCAGTAAAAGCCAGAGAAAAGACAATGGATGAACAAACATGACATAAAACAAAGATATAAAAGATTAAAAACCAAGATATCTGGTCTATGTAGGACTGAATGCTTGAGAAAAGAGGTGTTTTCAGCCTGGTCTTAAATTGGTCCAGGGAGGATCTGATGTGGAGAGGGAGGTTATTCCACTTAGGCTCCAACTTGATAAATTCTCACTTTGTAATTTAAGGATAATTGATTTTATTATATTTATCCCAGTCCACCAGGTTGCTGAAAAGGTTGACGCGTTGGGCGCTGTCACTATGAAGACCAGACGTGTGCTGAAGGGTCACGGGAACAAGGTGCTGTGTATGGACTGGTGCAAAGATAAGCGACGCCTGGTCAGCTCCTCACAGGTAGGCTACATAGTTAAAGCTTAAATTCACACATTCACTTGATATTTTTACATGATTATATGTGTTTTTGTGACCTTCAGGATGGAAAAGTGATTGTCTGGGATGGATTTACTCTTAATAAGGTAGGTTCTGTATCAAATGAAACTGACTTTTGTGGCAAAGTGGTAGCCCAGTCTAACACTCCACTTGCAAAGGTTTTTGTCAAGCCATTTAGTGTAGACAGGCGCACGGGTCATCCTCTACACCATCCTCCCCATAGAGACACTGACCAAAACACCACATCAACCATTTTGAGATTATCTTTCAATCTGTCCCATGCAATAATGAATATGGATGTTAGGCTAAAATGACATATATATAAATATATATATACAACAAGCGATACTGATAGTGTCATATCTTTTTTGTTTGTTCTTTAGGAAAATGGTATTAGCGTGCCCTGTACATGGGTTATGGCATGTGCTTATGCCCCCTCTGGTTGTGCAGTGGCTTGTGGGTAAGTAAATGTAATATTTTTTATAGGATATGCAGTGTTAATATGAAGAATTACTTTCAATATTCATTAAAAATCTACTGAATTCTTTCCAAAATGTGCCTTGTGTCTTTCAAAGCGGGCTGGATAATAAATGTTCAGTGTACCCTCTGTCCATGGATAAGGGTGAGAACCTGTCGGCCAAGAAGAAGTCAGTGGCCATGCACACCAACTACGTCTCAGGATGCACCTTCACCACCTCGGACATGCAGGTACTTCCCAAAATACATTACCGAGTTGAAATGAGGCAAACTGGCTGACATAGACCTCTACACACACATGAGAATAACACACAAGTGCAGAGGACATGTATTTTTCAAGTTAAGGATGGGGGTGGTGGTCTATTATTCTCTGTGTATTAATAGACACTGAGTGGCTTTTATCTCAGAAAGAGTGGAGCGTGCTGACCCGAGGGCAGGCTATGGAACACATGCACTCAAACATACACAAACTGAACTATTCATTTATACATGGAACAGCACAGTCGTATGGACTTCAGGCAGATTTATTATTTTTAGAATTATGTTTATGTAAAAAATAAGAAGCATTATTGTCAAATTGGTCAAACTGTAAATTGTTTCTTGAGGTGTTAACAATCAATCCAAATGCAGTGTATATTATACATATATTATACTGACAAATATTGAAAGAGGCAGTTGTCATGGGTTGTACAGGAGCAAAAAAACAAAACAAAAGTCCCCTTCAGTTCTTGATGATGATATATATAAAATTGCCTAGCCCTATACCTTCAAGCACATGCATTTCTAAAATGCAGAGTTAAAGAGGTGTGCAGTTGTTGAGGTCCCCATCTGTGTTCATGTCATTAATTGTGGCTTACATACAATTACATTCATGTTGAAACTGGAGCTGCTTTTTAGCACTCACAGGATGTGCTGTTTATTGGTGCCTGAGCTCACCCAGCACTAATCTACAGCCTGTAGGGATTTGTGATGGCTGATTTCTCCTCTGTGTGTCCATAAGCTGCTTTAATCAGTAGAGATTCATGACATTTTGATCACTATATCTATGTCTTTGTATCTCATTTATGATCTGTTTTTGTGTGTGTTTGTTAGCTCTTGACCTCCAGTGGTGATGGCACTTGTGCGTTGTGGGATGTGGAGAGTGGGCAGCTGCTGCAGAGTTTCCACGGTCACACAGCTGACGTCCTGTCTCTAGATCTGGCCCCATCTGAGACCGGAAACACCTTTGTATCGGGGGTGAGACAAAATACTGTTGTTCTAGGCCCTAAATTATTTATTGCTGAAAGTAGAATAAGCATTTGACATTTATATATTTTTTAAATGTATATGTATTTTCTCTTCTCTGTAAATAATGTATTTTACCATTGTGTGTGTTGTCAGGGCTGTGATAAGAGGGCTAACGTGTGGGACATGCGCTCTGGGCAGAATATCCAGTCTTTTGAGAATCATGTCTCTGACATCAACTGCGTGAAGTGAGTCCAATTTTTTTGCTTTTTTCCTGGACATTCTTAGCACATTGTATTGAGTACAATATTGTATCAGTCTTGACAATAATCTCTACAATTTAGCCACATAGGGCTACAAGACACTATAGCTACTGTGCTAGTGCCAAGCCTGGATACATGGGGAGAGTTGTGTCAGGAAGAGCATTAACTTACACCTTACTTAGTCTTTTTATTCCAATGATTTGTTTGTGTTCGTTTATAAGATGCACAACAACAGCAGTATTAATATAATCTGCTGTTTTTAGGTACTATCCCAGTGGAGATGCATTTGTCTCTGCTTCTGACGATGCCACAGTGAGTCACATTATCAGTTTGTAATGATGTGTTCAAACAGTAACTGTCCAGCAGCAGTTTTGTATAATCAGTTTCTTGTATTTCCCAGTGCCGCTTCTATGATCTGCGCGCTGACCGTGAGGTGGCCGTCTACCAGAAGGACAGTATCATATTTGGTGCTTCCTCTGTGGACTTTTCTTTGAGTGGTAAAGTTTTTTCATTTATAAATTACACACACTTTACACCTAACAGTTGATTAATGCACACTGAACTTACATATATGTCACAGTACTACTACATTACTACTAACATTCTTATTATTTTGATTCTTTTGTCAGACTAACAATCTTTTATATATAGCTATATTATAAAGTCTATACATTTATAATCACCTGTATCACGGTATATGGGAAATCATTGTTATCTCTCCCAGGTCGCCTGCTGTTTGCCGGCTACAATGACTACACCATAAACGTATGGGATGTTTTGAAGGGGACCCGTGCCTCTGTCATATTGGGGCATGAGAACCGTGTCAGCAGAGTCAGAGTGTCCCCAGACGGCACCGCTTTGTGTTCAGCGTCCTGGGACCACACCTTACGGGTGAGTGGGGCTTTCATCTTTAAATTACATTTTATTCTGGTGTGCGGCATAATAGTTACATTTTTCTATTTCTTGTTTTCACACAGATTTGGGCCTAGAGTTGTAATCAATATTGATGGCACCCCAATATTGTTTCTGCAACTACACCCACCTCAACTCATCACTGAACCAGGGCATTTTGACGAGAACATTATGCAAACAAACATATTTATTTAGTGACATTATATTTTATTATGTGTATTGTGTGTATGAATTCTGAACAAAATATTATTTAAGCTTAGGCACAGAAAGGTTTGCCTGATGTGAGTGCACCTTATATGTAATTATAAAAAAGAACTTGTAGAGTGTGAAATTGTTCTGGATTGCCATGTATACAATATGAAATTTCAATTTACAATTTAATCAGTGTTTTATATGTCACCCGTAGTCTCCATTTAAGGCTGAATTTGGCATTTAGGTCTATAAAAATTAAAGTTATGTTCTTCTGTGGACATACTACATTGAGCATAGACTTTATTTATTTATCTTGTCTTTGTTGGTCTTTGATGCCACGTCTTTATTTTTGGTCAAAGGTCAACTGTCCTTTCCACATCACCAGCACAGGGTTGGTTATAATCCAGTTGTTTACAGAGTTGTTTACATGTTTTATTTTTCATTATATTATATGCTATTAGTAAATTAATACATATATATACATATATATATTTAGTCTTTATTTGAAGGGACAATGTACAGAGCCATTATGCTCATAAAACAAAGATGTACTGCACTAGATGATAGCTAAACAGCTAGTTTCCATCTGCAGTCCCCTTCAAACTCATGAGAAAGCCCAAAAAGGATGTTTGCGAGTGAGAGCGGAAGTTATACCGAAACCAGAATAAGGGAAACCTAAGTTATGTATTTAAATGGATGACCTTTAACGCAAAAATTACACTGAAAATGATACGTAAACCACGAGAGAACCGAAAACTGGTCTAAACCAATTTGTAACCAGTTCCAACCAGCACTGAATACCAAAATGTGTTCGCTACCAAAAGGATAATCCTGGCTCCATATTGTTGAAATGAAGACCAGGGGCTTTACGCTGGGTTTTTTGCGGCTGCTGTGTGCACTGTGCATGTCTGTAGTAACTAACCCAGGCGGGGGCGGAGTTTGCTCAAATGCGCAGTTCATGAAGGAAGCGCTGAATGAAACGAGCTCTCCTTCCGCCGTCCAATGTGCAGAGAGCAGTCTGATATCGCTGGGAGGGTAAGTCCATCTTTTATCCACGTATAAAAAGACAACTTGCGTCTTATTTCAGATGTATCAAATATGTTTCGTTTATTATCTTTGTGTAGATTTGAAATGACTATTGTTTAAAGTTAAAGCGGACAGATATGCCCCGTAGTATTTGCTCATCTCGCGCTACAGACTGCGGTCCTTTGTGTCCTCCATTGCTCCGGTGACAGCGGCGGAGCATAGTCAGGCTGCTAGCCCTAGACAACTACAAGTTCACCGGCTAAACGCCGCTAAACAGGTCTTTTTACACGATATAATAACTGCCCTACGCTGAGGTTCATTGTAATTATTCACATATGCCATTAATATGTTATTAATCTTCAAATATTCAACTGCCAGAGCCGCATATTTGTAAAAATTATGCGATTACTACTAGCATAGCCTTGTAAATAACCTTACCTTTTTGTTCTTCAGTTTTTTAATCTGTTGGGTTTATTACTGGCAAATATAAACTAGGGGTGAAACACTTTATAACCGGCTTGTGCGGATATAAATCCAGCGGTTTCCAAACACTGGGTCGGGGACCTAAAAAGTGGACCAAAAACATATAATATTTCTATGTCCATTAGATCAAGAGTACCATACAGCATTGAGTTGGACATAAAATAAGTCATTATTGTAAAAATGAACTAGAACCTTCTCTCTTTCAGAAAATGTCTTGTGGGCTGTGGAAAGAGACCCTGGCTCTGGCAGAGGACTACCTGTCCCACTGCTGCACATGCCCACAGGCAGCTCCTCCACCTCCCAGCGAGTCAGCCGTTGCCATAAGGCGCCTGGCCCAGGACATGGAGGCCCATCACAAAGCCCGCTTCCACTCTCTGACCCAGACATTCCTGAAGCAGTGCGGGCCGGACCCCTGCTCCAGTCTGAGGAAGGTCATGGAGGAGCTAGTGGGAGATGGACACTTGAACTGGGGGAGGGTTGTGTCTCTTTTCACCTTTGCTGGGGTGCTGGTCAGACAGCTACAGGAGCAGAAGAGCAGCCAGCCAGGGCAGGACCCTGGGCAAGATGTGGGACAGGTGCCCGCAGACTGCAGGCGGCTGGCGGAGACTATAGCTGATTACCTGGGAGAGGAGAAGAGAGACTGGCTTCTGGAAAATGGTGGCTGGGTAAGTCAAAAAGCATTTGCTTCTCAATTTAAGTGCTTCTAATTCAGCTAAAATACAAAAATGACAAGCTTCAGGTTGTTTATATTTTAATCTATCAAACCTGTGCCCTTGATAGAGGTTGTATTCTTTCAAAAGAGCCAATACATTACTGTTAGTGTTTCTGTTTATGGTTTGCAGCCAGATAGCTCAAAGGAGATATTTTTTGAACTGTCTGCTTTACTGGGCCAGTCTCAAAGGTTGGTTGTGATGCTCCAGGCAGAATAAGAACCCCAGAAGTCTAACTAAATTCATTGTGGCTTTACTTGAATGTCTGCTTTTGTGAATGAGCTGGCTCAGGCCCCCTCCTACACAACCACATAAACACACAAACACACACCCTCCTCTCTTCAGCTGGCAGCTGCTTTCAACAGACACCAGCCCAGACAGATGGACTTTCAGTAACGGCCCAAGCTGCACTGGGTTTATTTGCCAAAATGAAAGTTTACTTAAGAAAACAAGCAGCAAACACCTGGAGATGGGCAGGTGTGTTCAATGATCCAGTATATGGCTTCACAACAGTATTACAGTCTGTGGAGGAATAACACATCTGACATGTATTTAGCATTACACTTCTCACTAAAACATATATATTGTAATATTTATGTATTCATGTTTTTGTACAGGAGGGTTTCATTGAGTTCTTGTGCCATGCCAGAAAGGTGAACCAGGACTCCTCTATGAAGACTGCTCTGTTTGCTGCTGCTGGGGTGGGTCTCGCCGGCCTCACCTTCCTTTTGGTGCGCTAAAACCCCTTCAACTCGACTCTCTTCAATGTTCTCATTTCATTTGGCACAATTAGGTAGATGTTCAAATCAGTGATGTTTCACAGTGGGACACTAGCGTATGCTGTTGTGACTTCAGGGTTGTGATCTCAAGTCAATCGAATGTTTTTGCACATTCTCCGAGTTCAAACATTTTAAACACTGAATTAGAGTCGCTCTCTCCTTAAGATTGTAAAAATCTCAATGCCTTCAGAAGTGTAGCAGTATGTGATGTGAGGTTGCATATCGTAGGCCGGGCTGAAGCTGAAGCACAGACTGACCTGGGTTTGATGGTTTGTATTCTCAGTTGTGCAGCTAAAGGAAATAGTTGGGTTTTTCGGCTTGGTTTTAAATTTGAAAGTTTAGCTGCCTTTACTTTATGCGTTTACCCAATATTGTGTAAGTGCATTAGAGCCATCTGAGTGTACAATGTATAAATTAATATATTATATTTATATGAACAGTGGCCCTTTTCATCTCTACATTTTTTTGTATATGATTAATTCATGTTAATTGTCAGTGGGTTTTTGTTTTTTTTGTATCTTTAAAAGGTAATCTGAAGTGCAGCATTGATGGCTGCCCAACGGTGCTACAGTGTATGTTGTGAGATATTTAATTTTGACTTACCAGAACAGGGACCAATTTGCATCAAGGCCTATTATTATTTTGAACAAAACATTGGCATTATATTTTTACATTTTTGCTCTATTTATTTGTCACCAGTTTTGTAATAAAAATATACATAAAACAATGATTCTTGTGTTTGATAGATAATAGGTCTACACAAGGCTCGCATCAGGCAGTGCAGCCTGAACAGGGGCCCAATGGGGGTTCCATGATAGGACTAAACAAGGACTGAACTAGTACCAACCCAGGTATAAATAAGGTCTACTGGGACTTAACCAAGGTTAAGACAGGCCTAAACATGATCTAAGCCAGGACTTAACCTCAGCCAGGTCAAATTAAGGTCTTAACCAAAATAAAACCTGATCTAAACCAAGACTAACGATGAAAACCTTGCACTGGGCCTTGCCTTGTATTGCCACATCAGAGGTTTTCGGGTGAAAGAGAATGTCCTGAGTACACAGTGTCCCGCTTTCATCCGCAGACATATTGTCATGAATAAGAAATGTCTTGATTCTTGTCTTCACCTCAAAGAGCTCCGATTACACAACAGAGTGTTCCCAAGCCCCTTATAGTACAACAGTATAAACCAGGACTAAACCAGAGAATGGTGCAAATTAGGATTAGGCCATGCCGTAACCAGAGGACTAACTCAATATAATCAAAATTTGGTAAAATATTTTTCTACCATCGATAAATAAATGTGAATGTGACTTGGGATTTTTACATGGGGTTTTCCAGATGTGGGTGACTGCTGCCTGTATTCCAGCTAGTCTGTTTACCAAACACAATCATACATTTCTCAGTATCAATTATCTCCAAAGCACATTGAGCTTCAGTCTGACACAATCTCACAGCCCTTGAAATGACTGAAAGCACTCATACAGTAAACAAATGTATTGTTCTTTCTAGTATATGGGGGATTACACATAAAGCTTAAAACATTATTTTGACACCAGAGTCATATACGTTTGTGTTGGCGTCAGCTGTATTTCATGGCGCATGCAAACCAAACCATTGTGCCACACTTCCTCATGTGGAAAGTACCTAAAACATGTTAAGGACTGCCTCCCAGTGAACATAGTTTCAAAACATAGACAACAAATAGGCACGTAAAATAAACACAGAAAGGCGTCTTTACATATTTTATTTGTTTAAAATGATATATCCAGTACAAAATGTTTACAGTAATACCCTTACTTAAGTCCCCTGAATAAAAATTATAATCTGTTCAGCTCATGCCAGATATCAGTATCTATAAGATACACTATATTGTGATTAGCTCAACAGTTGATGACAAAGTTAAGATAGCCACAGTACCTTTGTAACATTAAAAACTTTCAGAAATATTTTTGAAACAATAAAATGACATACATTGTTCTGTAAAAGTTGCATTGCAATCTGCCCAAAATTTCGGTTTTTAAATTCCTGTATATCTTTTTAATGGACAAGTCAAAAATACACTTATAAAAACAATGGTGGCAATCTGCAGCAGTGTCAGCGGCCTGTCTTCAAGCCGCTGTAGCAGATCAACAATGCACTTTTTTCTACGTTAAAACAAGGCAACATTTCAAACTCTGAAATAAATATTATACCCATAGCTTTAGCAATGACATTGTACCTGTCCATATACATATATATTTATATCCAGTTCATATATACTCAGAAACCTATACAAAATGTGTTTAAAATTGTTTCCCATTCATGTAATAAAAATAAAGATTAAAATAGTCAGTAAAGCACACAGCATTTTGGCGGGACAAAGACATTACAGCCTGCATGCACTGGTTTCCATAGAAACATATATAATTCTTCCAGTTAACTGGATACCACTTGTTCCTTGGCATCAACAAATAATAGATAAAAACAATGTAGGCATGTGATTGTGACGATTCAGTCTCAGTTAAAGCATAAGCCTCATGGACTGGCGGGACTCCTTAACTCCACCCCCTGAACTGGAGGGGTCGTCCTGTGGAAATGTCACCTTGTCGGGGGTGTACTCATTTCTCTTAAGGTCTGACAAAAGGAGGTGGTGTCAGTTAAGGACGTCAGTAGTGGTGTATGTAATGTATGTAATGTATGTAACACTACATACATTACATACACCACTACTGACATCCTTAACTGACAAAAGGAGGTGGTGTCAGTAAAGGATGTCAGTAGTGGTGTATGTAATGTAAGTGTGGTAAAATTATTTAACTCACCAGGAAGTTTGAGTTTCCGGCAGCAGGAATTGCAGTGGTGTTTTGCACGAAAATTCCTAATGGCTTCATCCCCCAGGTTGGCAGGACCAAAAATCAACTCATATGACCTGCACACAAATTATTGTTTCACTTTCATGTTCACTAAAGTATCTCTTTCTAATAAAAAGATCATTAAATTTAAGAAGCGAAAGCAGAATTTAACCTGCAGCTGTAAATAAACCAAGTCAAGTGTCTCTTACCCCTTCTCACCACTCTTGATAACAGATGGATCTGTCAGAACCTCTCCAACCCCTACAACAGACGAATAAAGACATGAAGAAACAGGGTCTAACGCTGACTGCTGTTCTGTATGAGTGTGTATGTGTGAGTGTGTAAGTGTGAATGTGTGAGTGTGTATGTATGAGTGTGTTTGTGTGAGTGTGTTTGTGTGAGTGTGTATGTATGAGTGTGTATGTGTGTGTGTGTGTGTATGTGTGTATGTATGAGTGTGTTTGTGTGAGTGTGTATGTATGAGTGTATGTGTGTGTGTGTATGTGTGTATGAGTGTGTTTGTATACGTGTGAATGTATGTGTGAGTGTATTTGTGTGAGTGTGTATGTATGCGTGTGTTTGTATGTATGTGTGAGTGTGTATGTATATGTATAAGTGTGTATGTGTGAGTGTGTATGTATGAGTGTGTGTATGTGTATGTGTGTATGTATGAGTGTATTTGTGTGAGTGTTTATGTATGCGTGTGTTTGTGTGAGTGTGTATGTATGAGTGTGTGTATGTGAGTGTGAGTGTGTATGTATATATATGTATAAGTGTGTATGTGTGTGAGTGTGTATGTGTGAGAGTGTGTATGCGTGAGTGTGTATGTGTGTGAGTGTGTATGTGTGTGAGTGTGTGAGTGTGTATGCGTGAGTGTGTGTGTGTGTGAGTGTGAGAGTGTGTATGCGTGAGTGTGTATGTGTGTGAGTGTGTATGTGTGTGAGTGTGTA
>JAVQKC010181044.1:0-10754 GCA_036025475.1 Philypnodon macrostomus
TTTTAGTGTTTCCCATCAATAGAAGAGACCCCCCCCCCCAATGGTCTAAGAAACAGGACTGCTTAAAGGTCAAATAGCGACAACAGCAGATATTTCTACTGCATTTAATGAGTTTAACAAAAAATCTCCTGTGTCACCATAGCCTCAAAAGAAATCTATGGGATTTACCGGGAAGTACTGTAAAACAAATCTCTATAAGAAATATGGACTTAAAACACAGTAATAAAGATTATTAAGTTGTTGAAAAATGAAAAAGTGTCAATGTTTGGTCTGAAAACCTAATGTAAACACCATCTGGCATAATATTCATATTGCTTCACCGCCTTTATCTCGAAATACAGCTTTGAGTTAACAACACTTGGCTTCTTCCAATGTAACTCTTATCAGTAATGAATGTTAGCCAAGATATGTCAGCTTCTTACATGGCACTCAACATATATATTCTGGTTAGCTCATTTGATTTCATAACATCTGCCAGACTGAATATGGATAGACAGCTTAAAGGTCTACATTCTGGCGTACATGAATACAATTGCTGTTCCTGGATTTCACGCTCCTGTCATCAAGCAGAAAGAGAAGTCATTGAAACGGTTAATAATTTATGAAGCTAGTTTAAAGCCTACGGACATATCTCCATATATTACACATCATTAAAAGACATATATTATTGATTTGCTTGTACTTTTTCTAATTTGATGTGTTGCGCTCTATTGAAGGCAGTAACAGAGGAGTATTGAACATTTTGTACTATACTAGACATATGTTGGTCAGTTACTTTCCTTCAGCCATTACTGTCAAGCACCTTTTGGGTAATGCATTCTCCCCGTTGGTCCTGGCAACAGGGGTCTAAACAGCTGATCGCATTTCCAAGCTTAAGAATGAGTCAGCAGCGCAACAATGGAGATGGGCCATTGTTAATTCATGAAGCATTTCTACTTAATGCTGTGGGCTTCCATCATTGACGACTTATCCGCTGCTACTGAGAGGGGCACCCATAAAAATAAAAAGAGTGCTGCTCATGATGGACAATAGGAGTTCCTTCCAAAGTAGCTGTTTAAGCTAGTTGGTATGGCATGGTTAACACTGTGGGCATTTGGCTAAAAGGCACTGTAAAGTGACACAAATGTAAGCATTAGTAAATACTTAATATGTGCAATTATGTTTGGTCATTGGATATCATGTGATGTAATGCAATTTTGAATACCTGGCTTTCAAAATACACATGATGCATCAATATTGGTTCTACGGTATTCGAAAGTAATATAATTGTTATTTATTGGGGCAGCTGTGGCTCAGGTGGTAGAGCGGGTGGTCTTCTGTCTGTCTTCAATGCCCAATGGGTCCACGGGCAAGACCACCCTTATTTCACTCTTCAGTACAATATGAACGTGTGATTGTGGTAGTTTGACTTGTTCTTTGTGAAGCATAACCACCACATCTGCCCCAGGGCTGCTGTGGCTACAGGGGTACAGTGTGTGACTGGGTTAAATGAACAGTGCACTGAGTTGTATGGCGCTTTGGTTGCTTTGAAAACCGGTAAAAAAATTGACACCATTTGTAAGCTAGTAATCTTTTGTAGCTGCATGATTTAATACACACCCATGGAATTGTATGTAATTTTGTGAATGAGAATAAGAATGCACCAAGAGATCTCATAGTCCAAATATTATTATGCCGTTAAATGCTACCTTTCATGTATGCTAGTTCGGTGCACATTTGAAGCAAAAAAACAAAAACAAATCCTATGATGCGGGGCTTACTCTGAACATACTCATTGTTCTTCTCTGCGGACAAGAAGTGTACTTGTTTCTCCAGATAAGCCCATTGAGAAGCTGAATGGATTGCAGATTACTGTGTCGTTCTCCTTCATGGCTGAAGTGTAAACAGGCAGTTAGTGCTGGTGTGCAGGAGTTCCACATGACCTGTTGGAGCGTTGCATAAGCCCAGTGTGTCCCTCCATCTGACTGGCTGCTCCACTCTGACGTAACCCTTAATCACCACACGCTGTTTGGAGCCAGCTGCCATTGCTCAATAGCACGATTCAAATCCAACAGGCAACAGTGTATGGGCACGTTTTTCTTATATTTGAGTAAAATTGTGTAATGAGCATATTATAATAGGAGTGACTATAAGAAAAAGCTTTCATTAATAGCCCTTCCTTGACAAGATCACCATAGTAACCTCTCCTGCTGTTTGTTTACTACCACTTGACTTCAGTGGTTAGGTACCACTTGAGTTTACACTAACCATAATCTACTTATTGAGTGTTGGACCGGTGTGATCCAGCAGTTATGTCATAAATCTTTTTTATTATCTTTGTGGCCAGCTCATGCCTTAAGTAAGCTGCACGCATGCTTCTAAACATCCGCTTCCATTGTCTTGTTAGTCTACTAGTACTCTGCTTCTAAAAAACAAAAATGGCTGCTGAAAAGTTTTGTGTCTGACTACGTTCGATGGCATACTTGGAGAAATGGGAAGCAATGTATTTGGGCAACAGTATTGGTTGCAAAGTCAGTTGTGTTATGTGGAACTCAACTAGATATTCTGCATTGCCGATTTTCCCATGTTCTTGTGCAGTAAGGGAGTTAGTCACTTTTCAGGTAATGCAGCGTTACATTTTCACAGCGTAAACATTTAAACTAGCCCACAGCAAGTGAACAAACTGTACTGTACTGCTGCCCAAGTGTTAGCCCGTATTTGTTTAGGTGCAGGGGCAGAAGACCACTCCAGGTCAGTGCAGATATTATCAGCAGCATGTAGACGGGGGTTGCGCATTCTCCCGCCGAAGCTCATCTCTGCACCAATCTGGAGGTGGCTCACTCGCACGTCAAAGACAAGTCCCTACAAGTCAGCGCCAAACTCCCCAGACTGGATTTTTCCTACCTCATTTGACATGTGGACCGGTTACATAAGTGTATTGAAACTCCACAGCAGTTTTTCATTAGGGAGAGTTTATAGGGTTTAGCGCACTGTAAACAAAAGGATTGAGTTTTGAGAGTCTTTTGTCAATATAGTGGTGTACAACTAAATTAATATTATTACTACTCAATTTGTGTTTATATCACAACAAAACACAACGTAAAGTAGGATTCATTTTTACACTTCAGTCAGAAGTACTATGTATCGTCTCGAAATAGACTACCTTCAGGCAAAACTTCAGAGAAAAAAAACTTCTCAACCGTAGGCCATTCATTTATTTTTACAACAAAATACATTCAAATTACAAAAGTTGAATATGGAGATCTTAAAATGCAGCCAACAAAGTAAACTAAAGAAAAACTATTTGATCAATATTAAAGGTTTAAACAACAACTTATGCAATAGGAATTTATGTAATAATTGTTAATTTGGCTAAAATTTATGTATGGTGTCGTCAATTGCATTTAGTCATTTTATCTGATTAAATATTGAAGGGTTACAAAACCTCACTTTAAAACTTCCCCAGCTCAGGCTAAACTGCAGCACGAATTTGCAGATCAAGAGCAAGTTTGATGGAGCAGATAAACCTAGATTATTTTATGAAATTCCCCTTATCATTTGTTATAAGGTTATATAGTTGTTACTGGCAACATCATCCGGCAATGCCCTAATTTGAGTAGAGACTTGAGCTTCCTCTACCACACAATCGATTGAGTTAAACTAATTGTTTTTCCTATACAAAATAAGCGTGTCCTCGTGTTTACCTCTGAAACTAGAGCGTTAGATTAATAACAGTGGAAACAGTTGAAGATCTCGGTACCTGTTTTGCCAGCAAGCCTGCATTTTATCTGAGCGCTCGTATAAACCCGAAACTACACAACCTACTTTTTAGTATCACAAAACATGCAGTCTATTCCTTGTTCAACATCATTCTCCATTTGGTCTTAGTCGTGCATCCAAAAAAGCTAACCAGTGCCAAACAGAACTATCTTGGCACAGCTGATTGCTATATGCATAATAATCTTTTTGGGTGACATAAATCCATTATATTGCATAATCTTGTTTTGGCTGCTATTTTGAAACTTAAATGTACATAAAACATATTTAAATGGCTATTACAGGTAAAATACCACAGGGCTTATCTACGCTAATGCTGTACCAAATGGCTTTCTTTTGCTAGTTCATCCTCTCAGTGTATCTTTGCTTAAGCCTACGCCTTCTTTGCTTAGTGTCAGAGAACAGAAACTGCTAATGTAAACCGATTTTCAATGTATGCTAACAGGGTGTGGGCTAAGCTAACGTCTCATAACATGGCTTTAAAGCTGTAATTTTGCATGATGATTTGAATGACTAATTTTTGGACGTCAGGCTAGCCAGCTGATTGGACGAGACTGGTCTCTATTCTCTAGTCAACACATGGTAAGGCAGCTCCTAGTTCGTCACAGCTTGCCGATGTACAGTACATTCATGCCCTCGGAGTGTGAATGTGTCTCACCACAGAGTCGGAGGAAGCCACACAATTCACATGCAGGCTTCCTTGAATTGTATGGCGTCATCATTAGCGTAGTGAGAGCAAGTGCTTGGAACAGTTGACTCACACTGGCCACTCATGTTTCCTGGACCGTAAAGCAAAAATGATAAAACAATTGAAAAATATTTTTTTGCCATAATAGATAACACACTTCCAATTGTGAGGCAGCCTGACAAATTGAATATCTTAGCAGAACAATATTTCACAAACATAAGTATAAATATTTAATAGTAGCTTGTAGCACCATGCAACAGCAGTGTTTGTCTCTTTCAAGGGAATTGTTTAAAGATGTCACATTTATGAGCTCCATTCATTTAAGTATGTTGAATATATACAAAAAAGTAAATAAATGACCATTACAGACTAGTAACTAGGGTTGATGTATTGCACTTAACCTACGATATATCATGTTTTTCAAGGAAATTAATGCATTTTTAATTAAATGGTTAATTGAATAATGAGATCGGTGAATTCTTCAAATTTATCTCAGATTTATCAAATAGGTTGACTTTCTCAAAATAAGAAACAAAATGTAAACACTGCCTGGTTTTTGTGAAATATACAAAATATTATAAATTTCGATATAAATACAGCAGCCTGTGATACCAATACCATATCTCCAAAAAACAAATCGTGATGTATCAATTTTTTGTCGTCCCCCCCCCCCCCACTAGTTACATGTCAATATTACGTGTGACGTGGGGTATATACACTAATATCAAAAAAGTGTTAAATCTTATCAGATGCCGAAGAATAGTTATTTTTAAGAAAAATAATAATTGGTAGAAAAGCCAATAATTCATTCATTGTCATTAATCATGTGAAATTTAGGTTATATAAGATTGCAGAATAGTTTTTCTCCAGGTCATGTCTGGACATGTCAAGCTACCTAAAAAACACGTACAATACAATGTCTACCAAAGCAATGCAAATTAAAAATATTTTGTTTCAATCTTTGACAAATGCATGTAATCATTTGGAGGGGTGGAGCTATTGTACGTTTAGTAGTAACAAATGTAGTTCATCTTCATATTCTCTTCAGTTTATCAAATCTACATACCCAGTCTTGCATATCACCACACTGTTTAGTTGTATCCAATCCATAGACATTGTGTTCCCTCCAGCCTGTACTCGTGCGTGGAGGATCAGTCTGAGCATGTTTGCAGTAGCCTGCCTTTTTGATAAACACACCCAATCCCCCAGCTTTGACAACACCAGCGATGGGGCCTTTTACTACCAAAATCTGTCCACACGATTCACATTCTTCTGCTACGGGAACCGTGCCTCTCAGCACTTCTACTGCCCTCAGAATCAATAAACTAATCCAAGGGGTAAACAACAGACAAACAATCCTGTTGAAAGAAAAAACAAATATGGGTTGCTGTGTGTTAATGTGGTTACCGTCAACACTAAACGATTTGATGGAGCCTACAAGAATGAGTCAAAGAATATGCACGTACATTGGATGAGATGTGGTTTTAAGACATAATTATAGTGATGAAAAATTGAGTAATGCATGAGTTTGCATTGGGAAAAGAATGGAGAAGATATGGGGCAGGGCTATAATATATTGAATATTGACAATTTCAAAAGTTGACTAATTAAAAATCTTTTGAGGGGAGGACCCTCAGACCCCCAGTTGCCCGTGAATACTGGCAAAAATATATAAATACATAATAGAAAAGAGTCATAGGTTAAATAACTGTTCCGTTAATTACACAATACATTTCATCACATTAAATGCTAAATATTCTTTGCCTTTAGCCCGTGAACCAGTCAAGCATTTTATTTTGGCCCCCTGAGGGCACACCTGCTCTAGGGTTAACATAAATTGTGAGCTGTAGAATTTCTGGTAGTTATGACATGTCTCACTAGGTAAATTGACCACACTTAATACATTTTGACCACACTTAATACATTTTTAAAATATTTCTGGGCTATAGTTAAATTTGTATTATTCTTTTATTAATATTATTTGGTAGTAATGTCTCACTAGGTAAATTGACGAAAAAAACATTGATATTATGACCTGTATTTGTATGCATTCGTATTTTAATGTATCATAGCTTTTTGACCTGTGTGTTCCAAAATGTCCTGGCTAGAGGTGAGTGGAAATTCGAGTGACCCCTTTCTAGTTAAAATCCAGCTGCTATAGATCTGTGCTGTCAGATCAATGGCATTAAATGGAGCCTGCCTCTCACTCATTGCAGGAGTGTATTAGGCTTGCTTTGGTCCACCACACCCACATGACATCACCCAGGGCCAGGGAAATCAATAACTTCAGCCCCCCTCCCTCCTTCCCGTCAACCAGATGGCTTTACGTAAGCCTGTGTCCAGTTGCTGTTTGCAGAAAGGCCTGGATATCTTCACCATGTTTGGAAAGAAGAACCTAAAGCTGAGAAAAGAGACAATTCTTGGAGGAAAACCAATTTCTAAGCATTGATTATTTTGGTTCACAATTGTTAACATTGAAACATGTCGTGCACAATAAGGATTAGCAGAATTTTTTTTCTATGCAGAAATTATTCAAATACAAGAATGCCTGCCGACTGTGTGTTGTCCATTGGCTGGAAGATAACATTAGCAAGTTTATTATATTTGTCATTGATGGGGGAAAACGGCATTATATTTGGACAGAAATAAGTACTGAGAGCATTAAAGAAACTTAATGTTGTTCAGCTGTCGGTGAGTGGATATTGAACATTAGCAAACAAGATAAGCAGTATTATTATTGCAATATTATTATTGAACTATTTGTGTTGTTTGTGCCCTGGTAGAGAACTTAGTCACTAGCTACACATGAAAATGTTTTCCATATCGGAGCATATTGCACTAGCTACAAGTCACTGAATGTTATGATGGACGGCTAGTAAACAGATATGATTTTGGCTTCATAACGTTTCATGGTTACATAAGTGGAGGTAATGTGTGTGCCCTTGCTTTACCTGACAACCAACTTTTTGTTTGCATACTGCTCAGATAACAGAAACCGCTAATGTAAACCGATTTGGGCCATGTATGCTAACTGGGCGTGGGCTAAGCTAACTTCTCCATAAGATGAAATTGTCATGCGATTGCTCTGAAGCTGCAATTTTGCATGATGTGTTCAGCAACTCATTTTTTAACCTCATGTTAGGACAAAGGCCATCTTCAGAGTGAGATAAGTTCACTGTAGTGTGAAAAATATTGAATATTGCAATATCATCATCAATATTTTGTGATGTTTTGATGCAAGTTTAATTAAGCAGAAATTGTCTAAATTTAGACTAAACAAGCTCTAAAACAATGAAAATAAGGAAAGCATGACTAAATGTTGACGTTTAGATATATTTACTTAGTAACAACACATTTACATTCAATGCTCTAATATTATTATTTTTACCAGAGAATGTAGAATAAAAACATGGTGTTATTGCAATATATTTAGATTATTGTGTTACAGATATTCAGGTTTTGTTGATTTTGCAGAAACTGTAATTCAGCAATATATTGTGCAGCCCTAGTCCACGAACATAAAACTGATCTAAAACCATCTTGGTCACCCAAGTAAAAATAAAAGTTAAATTGGGGCTAGACATCCTCCCTGGCCTCAGCATCTTATAAAATGGAGTCCAAATGACATTTTCAGTGCTATTATCTAAAGTAGAGTTTTTTTCTTGTATGTATGTCTAATGTCACTCTTGCTTGTTGTCTATAGGTACTGACATCTCAGTGGGAGAGGAGGTGGCTATCAAGTTGGAATGTGTGAAGACAAAACACCCCCAGCTCCACATAGAGAGCAAGATCTACAAAATGATGCAGGGCGGAGGTACAGTACACCCCCCATCACTGACTTTCATCATTCCAGCGTTTACATTGGAATGATGCAATGCATTTGTAAAATACAGTGGGAATCCTCAAATCGGTATTTATTTTTCATTTATTTACATGATTGTTTATTTTTTAATTTTGTTGAGCTGACAAACAAATATTTACCTCTACCTTTATTTATGTTTTTGTTTGTTTTTTGTTTATTTTGTTAAGCTGATCTACTAAAATCATAGTGTTTTACATTGTACTTCAGCATTGGAAATCCTCAAACATTTATTTATTTGAGCTGAATAATATGACAATAGGCTGTATTGAAAGTCCAAAAATAATGTTTATTTTGATTTGTGTTTACATCTAAGGATAAGCGCACCAGAGAGGTGTAGCGTGCAGCCAACCCAATGGCTCAGTTTCTTGCCGTGCACATTGTGTGTTCTGACACACACTGGTTACTAATTAAAGACTGGGATGGAACAACTGTGCATTTAGTCGATCATGGCTCCACCGACCTGTTGTGTTGTAGGTTCAAATCCAGATTGCAACAGTTTGCCAAATGTCCCCCCTGCTCTTTCCTTGAAAGGCAAAAAGGCTCCCAAAAATGTCTTAAATAATGTGCTAATCAGTCCTTTTATGCTGACTAGCCTGTATATGGCCCGGCACATTTTGACCCAGCTCTTACTAAGTAAGTTTATTGTTAATTAACCAAATGGGAGGTGTTTCTGGACATTTTTTAACTGAAATGTGTGTGAACCATTGCTATTCCACTGGACATTTACCTATTCAAATGTCACTTTACAACATTACACTTGTTTTGTGCAAATTCCCATTTATAGTGGAGCCCTTAATTGAAGACATTCATAGGTATTGAAAAATACAATTCAAATGCCCCCAGTGACGGTCCCAGTGGGCATACATATTTATTCTAATGCCACACATGCTCAGTGTTGATGTGTGGTCAGCTACGTGCCTGTGAGATGGTGACAAATACTTCCCAATTAGAGCTGAGAGAGTTAGCTGGACTACTGCTGCTGATCTGTGAGAGACGGGATCATCTCACTCCACAGAGATGATTTGACTAAACAAATGCAATACCAGGAAAAGATTCAGTCTACAATGTAAACTGTGAGTGATCTGTTTTCAGTTTGATAGCTTAAGATGATTACATTATATCTATGGTTATATTTTAAAACCATATTATGTTCAATAATATTTTATTAGATTTTTTCTTAAAGTTGGGGAAATAGACAAGAATATCTGTTTAAAAACACAGCTCTTTAACACATGCACCCAGGACAGTGTGCTGTCATTTGGAGCCAGATTTTGTTTTGTTTATTTAGCTTTGCCGTTAGCCACACTGAAGCTAACAGATAAACAAGCTGAGTACTTTGTAGTGACGGTGGTATATGCGCTGACACTGTCTGTACACATACACAAACATATGTGCCACTTACCCAAACAGAGAGAGAACTAAGCACAAACCACTGCATTCACTCAACATGCATGCGTCATCAGCTCACCCAGACCATCGTCTCGCACGTTTCACCCTCCAGACTGACCCGCAATCAACACTAGGAACTCCCAGGTATCGTGTCCGGGGTTGAAAAGTGGGGGCGGCTTGCATTCATACTAGAGGACCAGGCGCCTCAAGTGGGGGTCAAGACCTAATGAGGAGTGGGGTCAGAAGAAGAATGTTTCCATTGGCCAGTAACTAGGGCTTCACAATTGATCGCAATTCAATAGAAATTGCAATTTTGATTATTTAACCTGCTTACCTTGTAGGTTTAACCTCTACAAACATGTTCTGAAATACATGTGATTCTTGTGGAAGTTAAACTGATACATGCTTCCAGACAAAAAACAAATGGAAAATATGATCCGTGAACTAAATATTGCAGATCCAATCACAGTATTTGTCATAAAAATGCATTTATTTATTTTTTAATAGTGCAGCCTCATGTATGCAAGTTCAATAATGGAAATGATTGATAAGCTCTAAACTTAAAGATTAGTGACATGTCCAGTTATACCTTTGCATGCAGGTGTTGGGGGTGGAGTTACTGTAGTGCCTGACTAAAGCTAAGTTTTGCCTAGTGTTTGACCCTGCGTTCACCAGTCTATACCATTCATAGTCATTAGTACTTTGGTTCTCATGTGATACTGGTATTGCCCCGGTCTTGTTCCTGCTGTAGTTGTGTGTGTATTAATAGTTTGAGTGGAGACTGAGGTGCTGAGGGTGCAATTTGTGTCTGTAGAAGGAAACAGCAGATGGCCCCTGTGCCTCAAAGCTTCAGCCAATTATGAGCTGGGACAGGACGATGCATAAGAGTCTGCTGGAGAGGGCATGTGTCTGAGCGGCTAATCAACAGCACTTGGCTCCCAATACACATACAGTGAAGAAAACAAGTATTTGAACACCTTGCTATTTTGCTATTTCTCCCACTTAGAAGTCATGGAGGGCTCTGGAATTTTCATCGTAGGTGCATGTCCACTGTGAGAG
>JAVQKC010181073.1:0-10601 GCA_036025475.1 Philypnodon macrostomus
TTTCCCTTGTTTCATTTGTGTGATCTTATTTTTCCTATTGACAAACCTCATAATCACAGCTGGCATGTTAATGTCCTTCTTCATGGGGAGAGGGTGAATTCACATCCATTTAAACAGCATTTCCTCGCAATTTTCAGACAACTTTTTTCTAAGCCAAAAAAAAATGTATGACTGCAGAGATTTCCAGGCTGCATTACTGTTGCAAACTGAAAGAGCTAAAGAGTCAATCAAATAAATAAAATTATTTTGTTGCTGGCTGCTATATTGGAATGGAGGTACCTCCTTTTATTATATTCAGTCCAGATGAACTGGGCTAGTGCACAACCACCTAAAGTGTATGGATAAAGACTTTCATTTCACGGCCCACTGTATTGCAGCTAAAACGGGAGGTCCAAAGGTTTGAATCTTCTGCCAAAACAATCACAATATTTTGAGTGCGTGTTGGTGTGGATTCTCTTCTTCCTATACGTCAGATAAAGTAGAGGTACTATAATCCCAGACCAGAATCATTCCACAAAACACTTTTCAGTTTTTATCTCGGTAGTACCTCCTCCACAGGTATCTCCAGGTTGCCCAGGTACCAGAAGATCCACAACACCAGGCTGAGGAATTTGAGGAGTGACCCAGAGAAGACCAGAAAGTCCCAGAAGCTCAGGGGGGCGAAGACCCCTACCAAGAACATGAGCAGGCCTACAGTGTCCAAGAGGAGAGCCAGGAACAGGAAGAGCGCACAGCGGCCCAGAGAGGAGTAGAGGCTCCAGATATCCATGGTCCAGCAGATCTTCACTCAGGTCCGCCAGAAGATCTAGTGTGTAGTGTGCGAGAGTGTGACAGGACTGAGGAGGAAGAGGTTGGAATGACGCAGGAGACATTCCTCTTCATATCTACATCTCATACTTTACAAGACAAATGAGAAATGTGACAGATCATGTGGTTGTCACTGTGTTGTTGACATGGGGCCCAGAAGGTTTAGGGGCCCTTAGGAGCCAATGTCTATCTACAGTCAAGAATGGGTTTAAAATATTCATAATTAAAGGTTTAGTCTGTAAATTTCCTAAAATAAAAAGAAATGTTAGATTTTTTTTTATCTGACCCTGTTCTATGATGTGAAGTAGATAATCTGTTATTATTTTACTTTAGTTCCTCCCGTGGCCTCTACAGACTACACACTACCTACTTTATGTCATAGAACTATGTAACTTTTGTCCATTAATTGCCAATAATGACTATTGCTAGATAGTCATCAAATGACTGAACATTCCAAATGTATGGACTAAAAACACAAATGTGATTTTTCTGGTGCAAATGTGTCTCCAATAGCGTTTAGAGTTTATCTTGTTGTCTTTAATCTGTTTGTGTTGTTAGTCAAGGTCTCACACTTTTTAAAGAGTGATTATTTTTATATCCATATTCACCCATGAAACATGAAAAATATTGTATGGAGGGTGGGTGCTGTTACGTTAGTGTTCTGAGTACTATGGTAATGGAAGTATAAACACTAGTATAAACAAAAATCAAAAACATGTTATGGCTTCGATAAGACTGAAATATCAGTCTTACCGAACATGTTTTTGATTTTTTTTTACTAACATAGAGCACAAGCAGCAGTGAAAAGTCTAGGTTTTAAAGGTAGAGTCCAAGTTGCCTATGTTATAATATAAAATATCACCTAAGCACATGTAAACATTTCTCAACCAGAGCAACTGGTGAATAAATGGTGTCAATCATGTGTCAAATCTCATCATGGTCAAATTTGTGTAGTGTCACCGTCACCGACATCAAACCTGAAACACTCAAGACTTTAGTTTAATATAAACTTTATTTAAATGAAAATAACTTACATCTGTGGCAACAGAGAACATAAAAATAAATTTTGTTATGTACAAGTGTTCTTCCTGTGTGCACAGCCCCACGCTCCGAGGCCTTCCCTGATTCAGAAAGAGTCACTCAAAGTGTCTTTAGTGTCTTCAGTCTGATGTAAACATGTCCATGGACCATGGCTGGACCTCACCTGGAAGACAGAGAGAGTGATGTCAGGAATAAAGCATTTTTATTAATTATTCTTTAATCTTTTTACACTTTTCCTGTTTGGGGGTTGTGGATGAATGGAGCCTTAGCATCTATGGGCCTTAAGTGGGGTACACCCTGGACAGTGACCAGATAGTTACACAAATAATAATCATAATAAATCATCATTGTGGTATAGTGCTCTACACAAAAGACAGACAAATACATGGACAACTATTGACTCTGAAATTTAATCATTTAGAGTGATCGATACTCCTGGAGGAAACCGGGGTACCCGCAGAGAACCCATACATTAACACAAGGAGTACATGCAGACTCCAACCAGAAAGATTGTAGTCGACCCATGACCTTTTTGCTGGTAGGCGAGAGCACCTCCAACTCTGCCAAATAAGAGTTTATGATGAGCTCCTTTTACTAGCACAATATATCAAAAGGAATCTTTATAATCAATTCACCAAGAAATTGAGTTATGTATCAAAATCTCTGGACAAAAGGCAGCGTCATTGCAAAAAAAAAAAAAAAAAAAAAAAAAGTGTGAGTGCATATATATGCCAAAAATGTTGTAGCCAAACACACCAAATAGCCTGGCTATCCTGGCCAGTTGCATCTAACTCTTTTCCTATTCTATTCAGAGACGTTAGTCTGGTCTCTCATTGCTTGCATTCAGTTTTAAGGGCAAGGTTTATGGTGAACAGTAAGCCGATCAGAATTGCCAAAAAAGTGTTATGTTTGGACAGCTTGTGTATGATTCGGCCAATACATCACACCACACTGCAGACTTAAAACTGCTCATCAGTGGTTCATCAGGAAAATCGCAGAGAAATGATTCGTTGTGAGGAAGGGGCCTGACATGTTACGATTTTGTAAACGAGTAGGTGGGGCTGGTATACCAAATGGCCATTTTCAGAATGTGATGTCAGGACGACACTAAACTCCGAGATGTCCTAAATGTCACTAAACTCCAGTGCAGCTGCTTACAAAGCTTACAAACATCAGTCATAAACATAATTTAAAACTGAATCCGTGGTGTCTCTGTCACCCGTACGTCTGTAAGAAATAGAACTTATTAGTCAGTGTGTCAGTTTACACCAGCTTCGTCAGGTTTGCAGCAAGTCTGTGTCTGCAGTAAATAGACACAAGACATTTCTGATGGATGACAGGTACCAAGTTTCATTGCTCTCTGCCAAAGTGTGTCCAGGGTCAAAAACATGGGGGCGCTATTGAGGCATTCTTTATTCAACCTCTGTAATTTGCATATGTACATTAAATATACACTAGCTCCAGATTTCATATAAATTATCCTGTGAAAACTACAGTTCAGGTTTTTCAGACTGGGCTAGAAGAGTCAGGGAAACGAGAACCAATAGAAGACATAGGTATAGAGCACACAAGGCATTTCTTGTAACGAGCACATTTGGCATTATTTGGTGATGCTTTGCACTTTTACTTTTACCAGAAGAACAAGAAGAGACCACCATCTTCTTACTTAAGTCTTATTATTTATATTGACAACTTTTATTCTGTAGAAATAAATGATTGCATTCGTTTCAAGCTTGATAAAATGTGTAACTTTGGAATTATATCGGCGAAACAACCATATTATGGAATCACGTCGGTGTTCGTCCGCATCCTCGGATCCTAGCTGTGAACGCGATAACTCAAAAACGAATTGCCGGATCAGTTTCAACATTTGCACACAGGTGCATACCATAAAGACGCCGAACTGTATCAATTTGGGTACATCTTCGATTAATGACAATTAAATTAATTTTTGATGCACATTTATTGAGCCAATAATCGTGCTGAAGATAAACGAAATTGCGTGAATTTTGGCACATTGATCCGGGCTAGTGTGTACTTAATGTACATAGGCACATTACAGAGGTCAAATAAAGAATGTGTACCCAACATAAAATATTATTATGACCCCACCCTACAACAAACAGGAAGTTGGCCATTTTGAATTGAATTTGGGAGGTATATTTGACAGCCTCTAACGTGCACATACTTTGCCCGATTAGGCTCAAACCTGAAATACCTAATTACCCCCCGGCCCTGAACACTTCTGAGTAATATGATGGCAGTTACCTCTATAGCGCCCCCTATAGACTGAAAGAAGAATGTCGTTTTGGGGAATTTTCCAAATTTGGCAAAAACATTCTTCACAAACATCCAGACAAATCAAAAAGGTCAAATAGACCCTTCCCATGTTTGTCATGGTTTGGGGGTGAGGCCTCTTAATTGCTCGGTAACCATATTAAAACCCATAGAAATCACACAATGTCTGATTAAGGTGCCCATTGATGACAGTTGTAGCAGACATATGGGGCAGACGTATGGGGCAGACGTATTAGGGCGTTTTGCCGATATACACCTTGCTGTCGGAGACGACAGCACAGGCCTAGTTTTGTATTTGTGGTACTATGGTAGATGAGGGTAGTCAACAAACTAATTAAGGAACTAAATTGATTATGTTGTATAGCCTCATCTTTACTAGAATGATTTGTGCTGACATTTATGTTGACTCAGCAAAAACTGACTTGACACAAATGCTGCAACTGCTGCAGGGAATTTCCTCTCATTTGTTATCATGAGATGGCCTTAGATGCTTAGGTTCACGACCTTATAAATCAAACGGCTAGACAGAGAACCACACATGCATTAACTTGGCTGTTGTAATATTCTTTATTAATTGTCAGTGCATGGGCCACGTAACACGTTCACATCATGCAGCTAAGTCTTTTTCAGCCTTTTCCATTTCCTCCACTGCTCATTGTGTGAAAAAAGGTAGACAATGTTCTTTTCGCAAACTATATTTTGTCTATGAATTCAGTGTTTTGCATTTGTGGTTATATTTTGTGCTGAGAATTGAAAGCTCTTTTCATTCTTCTCTTTTGATCTGTAGCACCATTTTGTACCTTGTTTGTTTACGTATAATCAATCAAATTAGACACATGAAAAATGTGTCGGAGATGGCTTTCAATACAAAATACATTTGTCTGGACAGTATGTGCTTCTTCTTATGTGTCAGCAATTAGTCTTCGTGGGTGTCCTTGGCTGCAAACTGAAGGCAAAACAGCATTCAAAAGCAAAATGAGCTTCTCAAACGTCATACATAAAATCATGTTCCAAGAAAAGGTACCATATAAGCATATGTATGTAGGAATTTCTGCTGCTGATAATGCTCATGCATCCTTTGTTTGTTGATTTTCTCTTGTAGATTGAAATATATATGGAGAAGGCCACATGCCACATTAATATGCAAATCATTGCAAACTAAGAAGCAGATGGTTTGTGGTGCAGACCCTGTAAGGGAACTACATAATTTTAAGTTATAAGTATAGGGCTATCCAAAATGCAGCAAATATACTTTCTCACTAGGGGTCATATGGAACAAATCATGTGTTTTAGTGGATTTTGTACCATTGTAGTGTGGGATATATGGGCTTTGTGGTTCAGACTTACCATACAACTAGAACCACCACCACTTTGAATCTTGGACCTGGCAGCATATATTGGGAAGATAAGACCCATACCATCCTCTTAAAGCCAAACCTTTTACTGACGAGTGAGAGAAGATGAAAGGCAGTCTATTAAATTTGGCAAGGAGCTATACTGAGATGTTCATGCCCAAGAGTTTCACCCCTTAATCCCCTTTACGCACATCAGTCACCAGTGCAGCGATAATAGATTGGTGTTGGTGTTTTTCCTGCAATATATTTCCTGCATTTATTATATGGACGTGTGGGACCATGTGGGAAGAGAAAACATCCTTGACTGATGCAGACCACCAATGAGTAGAGGGAGGTATTATTTCAGGTGGAAAATAATGCTATAAAGACGAAACTGGGATTCACTTTTTAAATTAGAAGCATTTATCATTTATTAAATTCTCAAAGCTTCCGCGCAGAGAAGACCAATTTACTGACTGCTAATAATTAAGTCTCTTGAGGTTGATATGTGTAATTAACATTGTCTTATGTGTTATATGAGGCAATCACCGGTGTGTTAACATTGCCGCAGGAGATCCTCTGATGAATTGCAGATAACTGAAGCCAGTGATTGATGCCAGTAAAGATGATTAACATTGAAATTTACAATCAGTGATTTAAGAAAATGAGGCTATGTAATGAAATAATGATCAGTTATAGCAGATGACACAAGTGATCAAATGCATGTAAGCTCGAAGGACACTCTCAATGCACAGCAGCAACACAGTATATCCAGCAAACCATGAGCTATTCATTAATCTTCTTCTGCCTTGAACCAATGTGGGCTTTAGGTGGCCAAGCTACAGTTAGTTGCAGGGCTGACAGAGAGACATACTCACTTTCATATACATACACCATGGGCTATTTAGATTCACCAGTCCTCCTAACGTGCATACCCAGATATGCACCTGGAGAGAACCCACAGTAGCATGTCCTCCCTGTGCCACTCAAATAGATCTTGTTCTGGCTTCCCCATAAACCACAACCTTCTTGCTGAGAGTGAGAAGCACTAACCACCACCACTACTGTGCACATCATCAAAAATTTTTACATTGGATTTTTTGTGATAAGCCTGCACAAAGACCCAATACATTTGAAATATAAGACCTTAGAGAGCAGCCAACTCTTATGAATGGTATAAAAAACATAAAACGTATAAACATAACATATAAAGAACAGAAAAACAGCTTTTAACATTCTGCCAAAATTCCTCCAGCTTTATCCGCCAGCACTCAAAGCCCAAAACATTCGACTTTCATCCCAGAGGAAGGTTATGCTGACATCCATCAAAGCGTCCATAAGCTGCAATGAGTCACCCGCTCATCATAAAAGCAGACATATGGAGAAGCCCATGGTGCCACAGGAGGAGCAAATGCAGAAGACAAAGCCAGGTTTTGTGTATTGTCCAGCGTTCACTGTTCACTACAATG
This sequence comes from Philypnodon macrostomus, assembly GCA_036025475.1. Taxonomy (NCBI): domain Eukaryota; kingdom Metazoa; phylum Chordata; class Actinopteri; order Gobiiformes; family Eleotridae; genus Philypnodon; species Philypnodon macrostomus. Next base: position 6,950 of record JAVQKC010181073.1, read on the forward strand.
ACCTAACAACCATATGACCACAGACTCTGCATAGTTTTCATACACTGACAATTTATACATGCCTCTTTACATTTTGACCAGCTTTAGCTCGCTCTTTTCCGTTTGCATGCCTTTTATAGTTGATCTTATCTGATTGATGTCAGCAGCTCTATATTAGGGAAGTTACGTACACAGAACCAGATTTTATTGGCTTCATCTGAATACCTATATACGCGCCCGTTTACGTCATGCTATAAATTACACTGGCCAGGTTTGACTACTGTGTGCTTTAGAGAGCTATTGATATATAAAAAACCTTGGCAAGGATACCGGACTGGAAAATTAATGAGAGAACCCATTGTAATAAGGGGAGGACTTGCAGACTTCACTCAGAAAGACTGTGTGCTGCATGGCTACCCCAATAATTGATTTCCACAACCTTGCTGAGAGTGAGGACCTCATACCTCTTTGACAGTGTGCACCGTATAATTAGATTTTTAGAAGGTCCAAGACATTTGAAATATAAGGCCAGGTGACTACTGTCTGCTTTGGAAGCTATTCATTTTCAGGATACTGGACTGCAAAATCAATCCCTCACAGATAAGGTATGGAGGCAATTATTGTGTGGAATATGGTCTCCTTATATTAATAGGATGCCTCAGAATTAAACATCAAAAACAGTGGCTCAGGGTCTATTACATTGCATTTTCAAATGATACCCAGCTGTCTTTTGTACTTCTAGTCTATTCACATGTTTTATATGATAGACACTAGGGATGCACCGAAACCAATATTGGATCAGATATAGCCTGAGTGCCGACACAGGTCCAGAAGCTGGATTGGTGGATTGGTAAATTATTACTGAAGCCGATATAATTTATTATGCTTTATCCTAACCCCAGTAGGCTGTTTTATTCCCAGATTTTCAGGTCTAGATGTGGGTTAGTCCTGAGGCATGCTGAACATAGTACTTAATATTTGATGAAAAAGTACTATGTGTGAAATTCTTCTTAAAACATTGAGTACTACATGTTTTTGTTGCCTTTGACGCAGAAAGAGATCCTGCTGGCTTTCACCACGTGGGTCAGATGGTGCGTACATCCTGGTTCCATACAGGATATTATGTGCACAAACCTTTAAGTGGTGATAGATTTAAGCAAACTAAAAGTACAATGTTAAGCACTACTCACCCAACACCTGCTAGAATATTTCGGCCTACCCAGTGACGTTTCCAGGTGAAGTTTCATTGGCTGACAGTTCAAGGTAAGGAGTGGACCCCGCTACCAGCAGGGGGAGGAGGCTTGGGCGGGTTGCTCGGAGGAGGGAAGCACAGAGCACAGTTACGCACGGAGCTACAAACAGCGCACTGAAAATCTACGGAGATATATAAAATCAACTTTTATTTGCCGTCGGACTCGCTTTTTTTATTTTTTAAGATTGCTTGCATGATGGCGGAAGTTTATAAGGGTATTCTCTTTCTTTCCTGTATCTTTCTGGAACCAGTAAGTAGCCAATCACTTTTCCAAAAAATATTGCATACTAAGATATAGCCAATAGCGACCGAGTTTAGAGAAGTTAAAAAGTGCCATTCACAAAATAGTTTGGTCAGCTCATACTCACTAAACTAACTATAATAACTACTGGTTCACGTGTTGATGGACTGTTGTTGACTAACTCTGAAAATTATGCTGAAACTAATACCTACACATACAAATGGAAGTAGATGACTATTGTCTATTAAACCAGTGGTTATTGTACAGGGTAGGCCTATTAAAATGCAAAAATAAAGTAAAATACATCCAAAGTCCAACATTAATATACAGTTCAGTACATAATTAGGCTATAGTTTTTGCACCATAACCTAGCTCTATCCTACCTACTCCCAGTTTGCTACATAGGTGTGCCGATATACCACTAATATGCATTTTCACCAGCCTGATATAGTTGTTTCCACTGCATTTGCCAATTTCAGTCTGAATATATACAAAAACACTCAAGACAAAAATCACCCTACGAATATTTATAGAATCTGAATATAAAAATAACAGCAACATTTTATAACCAATGCATATGTATAGCAGCAATATTTTATAACCAATGCATATGTATAGCAGTGTAACAATGAAGCTTACTTCATTGAACTGAATAATTAGCTGTTACCTAAAGATAAAACTAGTGTGTAGTTCTGTATGGACACGTATGTCAGTGTTGGTTTAAACTGTGAAGGCACTCGAGGCTGCAGGTTGCTGTGACTTCACTGTCCCTGGTTTTCTCATTGTAATTAAGACGTTGTTTTATCAGATGACGCTATGGAAACTATAGAGGTGAATTTGTGTCCAATGGGGCGTCATAGAAACGGACAGAAACGGTGTCCACATCTGCGACTGTCTCCAGAGAAGCCCTTGTGATTCATCCAGGAATCTAGTCGGAGGTCAAAGCCCTTATTAGTGTACATCTGCAATGAACGCACTAGACACCACTATGTACGCAGCTCTTTAAGTCCCATAGTGATGAAAATAAATTAAGAGAAGGACCATTGTGCTGGAAGTGGTTTGATGATGAATACTGAGATGATTGTGTATGGGAAGTTTTATCCTGATACGTTGCTCAAGACATCCTCCTGTCATAGTCCACCGGTGTACTGTGGACGAAACAGCCCACAATGTGCTGGCTTCGCCTAAAGAGTGACCAAATGAGGGAGTCACCTTGCAAGGGGAACACATAGCTAACAATAGCAGTATAGTGCCGGCTGATTAATGCCTGCAGAGAGGAAATTTAGTGTCCACCTGACTAACTGAAGTAAATCATCTTGGGCCCCGCTTAGCTTTCCCACAAAAAACATAAGGATCACAGCTATATGATGTTGGGGATTTTGCGTGACTCATGTGATGGATGGCTGCTCACTCCATTTGCATACATCATACGTTTGGCTCAAAGCAGAAAATATAGTTGGGTGTTATTTGTATTAGGGAAGCACCGATATGGAATTTCTTGGATGATACCGATGCCGATATTTCAATTACCATGTTGGCCGATACAGATACCGATAAAATTCAGAAATCTACATATGAATAACTGCTTTAAATGTAATACTATTTTTATTGCTCTTTTGTCACTCTCCAGTGATCTTTTCTTTCTCTGACTGTTTCAGACCCTAAATGTTAGAAATGATCCTTTAAGAACAACAAATTAACATCAGTCATCTGTACAGGCCGATACCGATGTTAGTAAAAATTGTAAGTATCGGCCGATACCGATGTTGAACCGATATATCTGTGCATCACTAATTTGTATTAGTGATGCACATTGGTATCGGTAAGTTTAGAAACAGCCAGAGAAAGAAAAAACTGTTATTTCGATGACAATTTCTTACTCCTGTATAAAGTGTAAGCAGTTTTATAACCACTGCATGTGTTCATAAACATTGGTGTAGTCTGTATCCTCATAAGTGAAGAGACGCCCAACTCTCCTTCAGTGGATCTAACAGGAAAGTATCCTCAATAACATTTATGTGATGACATATGCAAACTAGGCCTGTGCTGTCGTCCCCGACAGCAAGGTGTATATCGGCGAAAACGGCCCCGTACGTCTGCCCCGTACGTCTGCCCCGTACGTCTGCCCATACGTGCTACAGCTGTTACCAATGGGACCTTAATCACTTTTTTGATTTGTC